>CM068300.1:63046848-63296848 GCA_034768395.1 Linum lewisii
TGTTGGGAATTCACTTGTGAAGAAGTCCGCCAGGAGTGAGAGGGATTTGTCGACGGCGGAGGATCCCGAAGTGGAGCTCCCATCTCCTCCATCAAGCTGCCGTCATATGGTTCCTTACTTGCCGCGGCGGTGAGTCGAGTCGGATGAAATTGAGGAAAACGCCGACTGAAGGAGTTTAGGAGGAAGAAACAAAGCTTTAATTTTTTGGCCAAAAAATCTGCGCCGAATTAAAAGCTTGATTTTGTCTCTCTCCTAAGATAAGGTAACCACCAATTGCAATCCCCTAATATTATTTTTAAATGACCCATTTAACCCCAGCTTATATCTGTCATTAGATAAAAAAAATAATCCTACGGTTCTAAAAGATGTCCTCATATAAGGACACTTAGGGGTGTCCTAATGGTAGTAGATCCCACAACACGATTCGATGGTAAGAAGAGCAGTAACAGGTTGGATGGAAAAGACCTCTTCTATTTCTTGAGAAACAAACCCAATCTAGTGTGGTAGGATGCCAGAATGGAGCTGAGTGAACGGACGATTAGCGATTTGGGATTTGGGGGAAGATCCAGAATAGGGTTTCTGAATTCATTGACTTTTAATTGCAGAGTATGCGTCGGTTGGTAGATGATAGTGAAGGCATAATAAATAGAGGCATTATTTCGCACCGACTGCAATTACTGGAGATCAAATATTGATCGGTAAGCATTGTCTTGGAGTATGGTCAACGATAATGTTCTGGGAAGGTTATTAAATTGCCGCAGGTCTTCTCCCAAGTTTCAAAACTCCCAAAAGAAAAGAAGAAGCAGAGAGAGACCCACACATATCCATCACTCCACAGAGGTTTAATTTCCATGGCGACGAAGCAGAGACCACGCGTCCTTCTTCTTCCAAATCCAGCACAAGGCCATGTTTTCCCAATGATGAAGCTGGCCCATAAGCTTACCCACCACGGGATTGACGTCACAGTCGCTAATTTGGAATTCATTCATCGAAAGATTATCCCACAACAGAAGAGCAAGGATGAAAAGGAGGATCAGATCCATGGTGGGATAAGGCTGATTTCACTTGGTGGAATCAGTTCTGATTCCGAGCTTGGTGATCCAATCGTACTTACAGAGAGCGTGGAGAAAGCACTGCCGATTCAACTGCGGGAGCTGCTGCAGAGTCAGCAAGAAGAGCAGTTCAGCTGTGTCATTGCCGATGCGTTCCTCGTTGGAGCTTTTGCAGTAACTAAGGAATTCAGGATCAAGTTGGCTGCGCTTTGGACTGCCTCCATGGAGAATTTGGCTGTGACGCTGCGTATTCCTCAGCTCATTGATGCCGGCATTATTGATGAAAACGGTAACCAATTGGTAAATTTGATTTCAGGCTTTGATATGTTTGATCTGTTTGTTTGTTTGTTCATTCTATCTTGGATTGCAGGTTTCATGTTGAACAAAGATCAGATGTCGATTTCGATCTGTGACGAGATACCCGCTTGGAAGCGTAACGAGTTAACATGGAGTTGTCGAATCGACCAACTCCAGTACTTTTTATTCAAGCACTCATACCTGAAGCCGTCACAGTACATGTCACTTTTCGACTGCGTCCTCGTCAACTCATTTCACGAACTCGAGCCCTCAGCTTTTCAATTGTATCCCAACTTCCTTCCAATAGGTCCATTGGTCTCAAATTCCCCAAACAGCAATCTTCCAGGAAGCTTTTGGCGTCAGGATCGAACCTGCTTGGCCTGGCTTGACAAGCATCCTCCAAATTCGGTCATATACATTGCATTTGGAAGCATCGTTTTCTTTAACCAGCAGCAATTTGAGGAACTGGCAACCGGTCTCGAAATGACTGGAAGGCCGTTCCTCTGGGTGATCAGAACAAATTTTGTGGAAGAGTCAAGTCAGAAGTTCCTAGATGGATTTCTGGAGAGGGTTACGAATCGGGGAAGATCGTGGAGTGGACGAATCAAGAGGAGGTGCTTTCTCATCCTTCTACAGGATGTTTCGTGAGCCACTGCGGGTGGAACTCCACGTTAGATGGGGTGTGGAGTGGGGTTCCGTTTCTATGTTGGCCTTACTTTGCCGATCAATTTCATAACAGGGAATTAATATGTGAAACTTGGAAGGTTGGTTTGAAAGTAGATGCTGCAGATGAGACTGGATTGGTTATCAGCTCGGAAATTGCTAACAAAGTTGAACAACTGTTCAATGATGAAAATGTAAGAGGAAATGCAATTAGGTTGAGGGAAACTGCCACGAAGAGTGTGAACGAGGGTGGCTCTTCTTATCATAATCTCTTAAGTTTCGTCGATAATTTGTAATCATAGTTTAAGTTGTAATCCTAGTTTAAGAGTTTGGTGGACTCTTTTAGAACTGTTTTTACTATGTAATCTTATCATAATAAATGCAATCAACGGTGAACAATGCTTTCGTACTTACAAACCCTAAAGCGCACGTACTATTAATGATTAATCAACGGTGTGCATCGCCTAAGTACTGATTAATGATTTCTACCCCATTTCTCTTATATACGAGGTAAGTCGTGGTCCAATAAGAGACGAATCAACTCCATCTATTAGACCAGGCGACTAGTCTGGAACAAGTAGAATAGATTTAATATTCGCCAAATTTCCATCTAAGAGCACAAAGTTTCAACAAAACTAAGAAAGTTTGTAAAAGAAGTGCCGCCTTCACTCACACATTCTCTGGCCTTTTCCCTAAGCTTCTCAGCTTTCTCTCTTACAGTCACATTACAAACCAATTCTTCAACTTTCCTGCAAATTTCGAACCTCGTGATCAACCCATTTCGCTCTCCACGCTTGAGCTCCAACCCAACCTTCCAACCTTCACATATCGACTCCTTGTTGTGGAATTGATCCGTAAAATAAGGCCAACACAAAAACGGAACTCCACACCACAACCCATCCAACGTCGAGTTCCATCCACAATGGCTTACAAAGCACGCTATAGAACGATGCGAAAGAACCTCCTCTTGATTCGCCCATTCCACAATCTTCCCCTGATTCCTTACCCTCTCTAGGAACCCGTCAGGAAAATCTGGACTTGACCTTGTTCCGTCCACGAAATCTGCCCTGATTACCCAGAGGAAAGGTCTTCTCGTCAGTTCGAGACCCAATGCCAGTTCCTGGAATTGGTCCTGGTTTAGAATAGTAATGCTTCCGAATGCAACATATATGACTGATTTCGGAGGATGCTTGTCGAGCCAAGTCGAGCAAGTTTGATCCTGATGCCAGAAGCTTCCTGGAATCTGGTTTCCTGAAGTGGAGTTTGTTACTAGTGGACCTATTGGCAGGATTTTGGGGAACAATTGGAAAGCTGCTGGCTCGAGTTGGTCGAATGAGTTCACGATCAAGCAGTCGAAAAATGGTGAATTCTGCGACGGCGTTCTGGAATAGGTCTTGAAAACGAATCTCTGGAACTCGTCAGGTTGACAGCTCCATGGGAACTCGTCAGGTTTCCAGGCAGGGATGTCCTTTGAAAGGCAAATTGTCCTACTGGTGTTGATTAGGGTTCCTGCAAAGGTAAAAGGTTCAGAACACTTAAACTTAACATGTAGTTTAAATAAATCACGATCTAAAGCTATGATGATTCGTCGAAATATTAACGACTCACGTGTTGATTGGACAGATTAAGACCTAAAACTTGTATGATAACTCGAGCCGTGACAATGTCCAATCGATGCATGTTAATAAATCAACACCTGACCACAAAATCAATCAACACTTGAGTACTGAACCAACCAACACTCGATTAAGGAACCACGTAATTCGCGACCAAATAAAAATTTTGAATACATAAAAACAAATTTGGGTATCAAACTGTAGAATCCAAATACCGGAGGATTGATTTGGAAAAAGTACCCGAGCTCATGGTGAGCTTGGATACAACAAATTAAACTCACAAATATGAAAGGTAATAAACTACCAAAAAAATAAATATATTTATCCTCAAAATTACACTATTAATACATAATTTTATTTTATATTACAATAACACCCAATTAAAAATTGATTTAATAAAATAACAAACTCAGTTAACAGAGTAGATAAACATCACAAACTAAAAATCAATCGAAACTGCAAATCAATCTACAATTGAATCAGCAACAGCAAATTAATCCCTATATTTACCATTTTCGTCGATAATCCGATCTTGGATCAGCTGCGGAATACGCAACAGCAAGGCCAAGTTCTCGGCAGAGGCGGTCCAAAACGCAGCCGTTTTGATCCCCATTTCCCTAGCAACCTGAAACGCCCCTGAAGACAGAAGAACATCCCCAATCACCCAACTGATCTCTTCCCCATCACCAGAACACTTGTTCTTCTTCTTCTGATCAACAAGCAATTTCCGCAAGTGAATCGGCAGCACATTCTCTATAATCTCTGTTACCTTGGCCGCTCCGTCAGCTTGCCCGAACGAGGGTTCGATCTCGTCAGGAACTTCAGCCAGACTAATGCCCTGATGCTCGAATTTCACGAGTTTTTGGTGGATGAAATCCAGGTTAAGGATCGTGATGCTGATGCCATGGTCGTCAGCTAGGTTCTGTGCCAGCTTAAACATTGGGACCACGTGGCCTTGTGCTGGGTATGGCACTAGAAGAACATGAGGTTTCTTCTTCATTGCCGCCATGAATTTTGTTGTTGTTGTTGTTGATGTCAGATGGGATAAATAGACTGTGGAATCATGTGAATTGAGTCAACAACACTGGCGGTCACCTATGTTTGGAGTTATAACATCATGGTCACCTAACTTTATTTTGTAACAGAGCACTTATTTATGTTTAAACAAGGTAACCAAGTAATTATTTCGATCACTTTTGATGTCAGTTTCGGCCAAACTGACAACTAAGCATGAAACATAATCAAACATAATGTTTTTAAATCTCCCTGATCAAATTGATTGAGCCCTCAAAATAAATTGAGCTAACTCAAAAATTAAACCAATACCTACAAAAATGACTGACCCTAATATAGATGAGTGATTTGTTACAAAACGAAGTTAGGTGAACCCAGTATTACAACCCCAAACATAGGTGATCGAATTGATATATAGTATAGTTTTATGAATTAGTTTTGTCTGGATCTTCTTAACTTTCTATTCCTCCTCGGTAACGACATTTGGATGACTTAGTGAATGATGCTAGCAAAGAAGCGTGATAGGGAGAAAGCTTAATATATAAAAATAAAATGGAAAATAGCATTTTTACCCCTCTACTTTGTCAAATTAACAAATAGCTCCCTGTACTATAAAATGCTTAATTTACCCTCTCCTACTTTAGTCACTTTGCCTTTTGGTCCTTCCATTTCAACTATCGTCTTCTTAACTAATCTGGACACATCCACACATCGACAAAGATAGATATCGGATGTAGGAGACGAAGAGTTGGTTAGCTAGGTAAATTGGGAAGGTATCACGAAGAGTATGGTGAAATACGAAAGATTTTAAAAGCACACATTTTATTCATCGATTTCATCCTATCTAATTATATATATTATCAATTAAAAAACGCCTAGTAAGCTAATACATGGCTATTCAATGTGGACCCAAAACGACAAAGTGGACGAAATAGGAATGGGTAAAATGAACAATTTATATTATAGGGGCCTATTTGCTAAATTAGAAAAGTAAAAGGGGCAAAGTGCTATTTTCCCATTAAAAAAATGAAACTAGAGACCAAGTTTAATACGAATTGTTTTCCATATGATAATAGTAAGAGATGGTGATGCTATGGTATCATTTCCTAAAACAAGAAATCCATTTTAAAAATATAATGCATCAATTATTGGGGGACATGGGTGGGATTTGATTTGTGTGGTTAAAATTTCATTGATCCGGTTAAATAAAATTTGAGTTATTAGGATTTAATCGTCATCGAAAATATATCGTCATCGAAAATTTAATTTATTTATATATAAATCAATAAAATTAATACCATATTAAAAGACCAAAATAATAAAGATATATAGAAATTTAGAAAGAAGAAAAATAATGTTTGTTGAAATATAAACTTTATTTCATTTTGTCAAAGCAAGGAATTGAACCCTTACCCTTCCAAAACAAAGTAACAAGCTAAGCTAATAGGCTAACACTGCATTAATATCATTTTTTGAATAGCATTTTATAATACATAACCCGAAAATTTTGAGGCCCCCAAAATTTTGTGGTCCTTTGCCGGAGGGCAGGCCAGCACACCCTAATAGCCGGCCCTGTATACCACATTGGCAAGTCACAACCAAAACTTCATTCTTTACAAAACAACGATATTTCCATGGCGACGAAGAAGAAGCCGCCACATGTCCTTCTCGTCCCACAGGCAGCTCAAGGCCATGTTATTCAATGCTCAAGCTAGCTCATAACCTAACCCACCACGGAATCACCGTCACGCTCGTTAATTTGGATTTCATCCACCGCAAGATCATGCCAGAGCAGCAGATGCAGAGCCATGGCGGAATCAGGATGATTTCATTTCCTGACGGATTGAGTCCCGATTTCGACAGCAGCGACCTGATCAAGATAACTGAGAGCTTGGAGAAAGTGCTTCCGATTCACCTGCGGAGCCTAATCCTGCAAGAGCACTTCAATTGGGTCGTCGCCGATGCTTTCCTTCCAGCAGCGTTCACCGTTGCTAAGGAATTCGGGATCAAAACGGCGGGGCTTTGGACCGCCTCCATGGAGAATTTGGCCTTGATACTTCGTGTTCCTGGGCTGGTTGAGGCTGGGGTCATCGATGAAAACGGTAATCAATTGATTAAAAAGTAATTTCAGGGTGTTCATGGCTTTCTGTTTGTTTGATCGTCATCTTTGATTGCAGGTTTCTCGATAAACAGAGAGCTGCCAATTTCGATCTGTGAAGAGGTACCCGCTTGGAAGGGTGACGAGTTACCATGGAGTTGTCAACCTGACGAACTCCAGTCCTTTTTCTTTCAGCACTACTATATGAACCTGTCACAGTACTCGTCACTTTTCGACTGCGTAATCGTCAACTCGTTTCGCGAACTCGAGCCGTCTGCGTTTCAATTGTTTCCCAACTTCCTTCCAATAGGTCCATTGGTTACAAAAACGGGACATAAGCTTCAAGGAAGCTTTTGGCGTCAGGATCGAACCTGTTTGGACTGGCTCGACAAACATCCTCTGAAATCAGTCATATACGTTGCGTTTGGAAGCACCACGGTTCTAACCCAGCACCAATTCCAGGAACTAGCTTCTGGTCTCGAAATGACTGGAAAATCGTTTCTCTGGGTAATCAGGACAAATTTTGTGGAAGGATCGGGATCGGGCCTGGAATTCCCAGACGGGTTCCTTGAGAGGGTTGTGAATCGGGGGAAGATTGTGGAGTGGGCGAATCAGGAGGAGGTGCTTTCGCATCGTTCTACAGGATGTTTCTTGAGCCATTGTGGATGGAACTCAGTGCTGGATGGGTTGTGGTGTGGAGTTCCGTTTTTGTGTTGGTCTTACTTCACTGATCAATTCCATAACAAAGAGTCAATATGTGAAGTTTGGAAGTTGGTTTGAAATTGGATGCTGAAGATGAGACTGGATTGATTACCAGCTCGGAAATTGCTAGCAAGGTTGAACAACTGTTTAATGATGAAACCATAAAAAGCAATGCAATTAGGTTGAAGAAATTTGCTAAGGAGAGTGTGGACGAGGGTGGTTCTTCTTGTCACAATTTATCAAGTTTTATCAAGAATTTGTGTTTTTAGTTGAGATTTCTGTGTTATGTTTTGTGAAATAAGATTGATTTTTTTTTGTTTTGTTTATAGATTATAAGAAATTAATCAAATACGTAAATAATTTCTTAATTTTCTACTATATTATATGGTTTTCACATGACTTTGAAATCAACTAAATTAGTACTATTTTTATGCGTAATCCATTGTATACATTGTATGTCTTGCTTCGCATATTCAAGTCTCGTTTGGTTGTGAATAAAATATAGATATTCACGTACCAAGTTCACCAAAAATGGATTGGATCCTCTCTGAGTCTCGCCACCACACTTCGATAAATCCCTGAAACCATAACTCCAAGTTTAGTAACTACTCGCCAAATCAAACCGAAACCCTATTTTATAACTTAATTCAATGTGCATATATATATATATAGGAAAACACTCCGGTGCACCCGGTGCACTGAGTGCACCCGCTTGCGTTTTGATAGATAAATATGTTTTTAAAATCTTGTTTTTTGAGGATAAGTATCTACATGTCGTTAAAAGATACATAGAGCGATTTGAACGAAAAACTAATTTGGTAGACCTGATGATCTATCATATTGGGAAAAAATACCGCTATAGAAGGAAACCTAAAGAACATTAGGTATAATCTTATACTATGATGACTAAAAATTTCAACTAAGCTCAATTTAGACTTATTAAGATTAAATCTATTGATTTAAAAGTTCAATTCAATGAAAATACGACTCTAGATAGCATAAACGCAAGCGGGTGCACTCGGTGCACCGGGTGCACCGGAGTGTTCACCATATATATATACTTGTTACATTACCCTCCATCAAACGAGTTGAATAATAAAATGAAAATTTCGGTTCAATTCGAGTTTGTGAATTTTTTAATTGTGTATAAAATGACTTCGATATCGACATGAATCGAAAAGATAACAACCAATGAAAAAATATCATAATATTACAATGTGCAAAGTTACAATATCGATCCCGACCAATTCCAAAATCACGTCACACTATGTAACTCAACCCAAAGTTTCTAGAACATTTATATCATCAATTTTATTTAGTTTATAATGTTGGCCTGCCACTAGAGCTAAGTCATCCAAATGTCACTTACCAAAGTACTTGGAGTCAAAAGAAGAGTTACAAACAAAAACAAAACTCAACCTCTTGGCATCGAATAACACCATATTATTATTTTTGGTAAATACTTAATGCAAAAACTTTGGGTTAGGTTACAAAATGATCCTGAAATTTCAAAATATTACGGATTAGTCTTGAAATTTTGAATCATGTTACCATCCAATCCTACCGTCACTGGCGGTAGCATATTTCGGCCATTTTGTCACGTCACCCCTAACATATCATCAAAAAATTAATAAAATATGCTACCGGAATATGCTACCGCCAGCGACTACAAGACTGAATGGTAATATGATTCAAAGTTTTGGAACCATTCTTTAACATTTTGAAATTTTAGAACCACTTTGTAACTTCGCCCAAAGTTTCGGGATATATTAAGTATTTCAACCTTATTTTTTCTCCACCATAACTATATATATATACTAACCAAATTGCTAAGTTTAATCATCCAAACTCTTAAACTTTACTTCTTCTTTCATCAAAATCATGGCCAAGCAACCCCATGTAATCATCGTGCCACTCCCGGCCCAAGGCCACCTCTCCCCTCTCATGAAGTTGGCACACAACCTAGCCAACTCCGGCATCAATGTAACAATCATCAACATAGAGACCATCCACGACAAGATCGTTCGCGCAATGCCAAAGGATGCCAAGCAGAGCCAAATGCTCGGCAGAGTGAGGCTTGTTGGGGTTCCTGACGGCCTACTTTCTGAGCTCGATCGAAACGATCCGGTGAAGCAAATGGATAGCCAAGCAAGAGTGATGCCGGCTAAGTTGAGGAGTCTTGTGGATGGAATCAACGTTGATGAGATGGTGGTTTGTGTGGTTGCGGATATGTCATTAGCATGGGCATTTAGTGAGGCTAAGGCAATTGGGATCAAAACGGCAGCGTTTTCGCCTGTTAGTGCTGCTAACTTGGCCTTGGTTTTGCACATGCCAACACTTGGTTAGTGGCTGGTTTACTAAGTTCACTATTACATTTTAACAAATTGCTCCCTACACTATAAAGACTTACGATCTGACTCTTTATGTTATAGGAAATTTAACAAACAAGTTTGTACGTTAGTTTCTTCGTAAGTTCGCACCTAATTAAAAGACCTACTAACTGTTCACTTCACCCTGAGCCAATTGCTATACGCAGTCCAAATTTTACTAAACACAATCATATTTTTTAACAAATTAACCCATAATACAAATTATATACAATTCATATTATTTAACAAATTAACCCATAATACAAATTATAGTTCATACGAGCATTATTAGTAAAATATTTCTTTTTTACCCCGACCTTTTTTATTTCTAACCTAACTGCTTTAATTTTAATTCTGATGTGTATGTTTTATATAGAAAAACTCATCTTTTAAAAATGAATTTAACAAGATCATTGTTGATAGTATTCCTAAAAAATTTATAAAGTCGTCGAAATACTATCTACATTGATCTGGTTAAATTCATTTTTAAAAATCCGTTGAAATACTATAAGAAATCACTAATTCTACACCTAATTCTAATGAAATAAAAAATTTCAACACTAGCAAGATTGAAGGAACCCCAATCTATTATCTGTAGTACTTTTATGCAAGTAAAAAAAGTATGAGGACCAATTTGTTAACAAAAGAAACTTCTCTAGGATTTGAGCAAGCTAATTCACCAATCCGGCTGGAGGAAGGAGTCTTAAACTGGGAGATAAAAGATCTCCCATGGAGCAGCCCTGGATTGGGAATTGGAATTTTGTAGCACAATTGTAAAAAATATGTACCGTCAGTAGCCAAATGCGTAAAAATGTCCAGAAATAGCACAATCTGACTGGCAGCCAGCGCTGCGCCAGCCAGATGGCGCTGCGCCACCCAGCCAGCGCAGCGCTGGCTGCCTTATCAAAATGGTGCCGTTGCAGCGCTGCGCCAGCTGGCAACAGAGCCGTTACAAAAGAGCCGTTAAGTAACGGTAGTGTTGATCCCAGGCAGCGCTGCGCTGGCTGGGTGGCGCAGCGCTACCTGGGATCAATATTACCGTTTTTTTTTTTTGGTATAAATACCCCCTACCCCCACATACCATCTTCACACCTCCTCTCATACTTTCACACCTCCTCTCATACTTTCACACCTCCTCACATACTCTCTAAGGTATTTTTGATAGTTTGTTTGTGTTTCTCATAAATTTTTTGTTATTATTATTGTACGCCAATGACGTATTTTATTTGTAGGTTCATAGCAATTGTCCGGCGAGGAAATTTCGTTTGAAGAAGGCCTGAACCCTCCCTCAAAAGGTATCATGCTATAAATTATATGGTAATTAAATTGTGTTTTACGATTTTATATGTATTTAACATTGTTTGTGGATATGAAATTGTAGATGGATTACATGTTTGGAGAGGTGCCGGTTGGGGTACGAAGTGGTAGTCCCGAGGACCCGTCGATTTTATGGGGTGATGCTGACCGACATCGAGCGGCGGGAATTTTTGAAGCTCAGGTTGGTACATCTGAAATGTTATTTATTTTTACAAGGTATTTATGTTTGAATGTTGCATTTATTTTAATAATATTCATAATTTAATTACTTATATTGTAATATTAGGATCAAATTTGAAATGTTATATGTAAATGTTAGTTATATTTGAATGTTAATTATATTTGAATGTTAATTACATTTAAATGTTTAGGGTGCACTCAGAAATTGAGTACTAGTTATTAATTTTGTTACATCTTCTTCCCCCAACTATTAGGACCCACATATGACGCTTAAGTGTCACTTCTCTAAGAAGATCGTGAAGTACGATCCTAGGTTCGAGACATACCTTGCCCCCATAGGTCTAGATCAGTTGCGTGCCTGCCTGGATTTTACCCCCGATTCTGAGCTGATCACCGCATTGGTCGAGAGATGGCGTCCCGAGACGAGCACTTTTCACTTGTACCACGGTGAGGCAACCATAACACTCGAGGACGTGCACTTTCTCACTGGTCTGAGCATCGATGGTGTGCTTGTGGAGTCGCAGAGGCGCATTCCGACTGTGGATTCTGATCTGCAGCTTTACGTTGAGCGCCTTCTTGGGAAGAAATCATCTACCGCTGACCTTTCTGCTGGCAGAGTGAAGATGACGTGGTTGCGTAACCACTTTGGCACCATCAGGGATGACGCCGATCAGGAGACTATCGAGCAGCACTGTCGAGCATACATTCTGGACTTCTTCGGCAGCTGCATCTTTGCTGATCGGTCAGGATCACACGCCTCACTCTTCTTCCTTCCACTGCTCGAGGACATGAGCCAGGTAGGCGACTACGCTTGGGGGGCTGCCGCACTTTCATGGCTATATAGGGAGCTTGGCCGGTGTGCTTTTCGCATAGAGAGCAACCCGTCCCGCGACCACGTAGGTGACATTGGAGGTTGGACGGCACTGGTTCAGGCGTGGGCCCTGGAGAGATTTACGTCCATTGCGCGTCGAGTCCACAAGAGTCGACAGATTGCACCGACGCACTCCCCCATTCCACGTATGACTAGGTTCGGGCTACGACTTCTTCTTCCATTTTCATAGTTTATTCCATCTGATCAAGTTGTATGAATGACGTGGTTCATTCTGCATTTTTTTAGCTGGTCCGAATGGTATCACGCGAAGACCAGATACATCCTTGTTGGGGGGTACCGCCAGCTGTTTGACGATGGGACTCCATTCGTGGTATTGTATTCTAACAAGAAGATCATGTTTTTCCCTTACAGTTTAGGTTTCGTAGTTGTGTAACTTTCCACTTTGTTTCATATAGTGGTGTCCCTACTCGGCGGACCGTGAGCATTACAGTCCAGGGACTTTCCCCATCCATCGTGTCGTCGCACCGCTTATCTGCTTCTTCAGCGCTATGTGGCATAGGCCTGATAGAGTGTTGCGTCAGTTTGGGATGGACCAGCCTGTCCCTACATGGGATCAGCCAGTAGGTGAGGTCATCAGTAACCTGGAGCTGACACAGCGTGGATGGCATCGTACTGATGTGGTAGCTAGATTTGCTGGATATCGAGACATGTGGTCCACTCGTCTTGACCACATCGCCTCAGGCCCGTGGCTGCGGAGCGAGGAGAGGGAGTCCTACCACTTCCACGACGAGATCAACCAGTGGTATCATGGCATCACTAGACGTACAGTTTCTCGCCGAGGAGCCGTGGACCAGTCATTGGTACGTAGGTTCTGTCATAATTATTACAACTACTTCTAGTTACATGTTTAACCATTCTAATTATGTGTTGTAGCTTGATGGCATGGAGAGGCTATACGTGACTTCTGGCCAGTCACATATCACGCCTCAGGAGCAGCAGGAGATGCATGCTACACTGAGGTCAATGATGCATGCTTCAGGCGGGATCCATAGGACGTCTGAGTCTAGGAGGGCACCCCGGCAGGCCACCCATCCACGACATGCTGACTACCCAGTGCCTGACCCGCCAGCCGCCAGGATTCCTTCTGCACGAAGAGTCCGACAGCATGTAGATGTCCCCCCTGTCCCGCGATTGTGGGAGCCGACATTGCCTCAGTGGGATCCACATCACCAGCAGACGCGATACTCTGAGCACTATCCATTCGACACTAGAGGCGACGCGACTTTCGATTATATGGGGAGTCAGGACTACACCCAGCCGGAGGACTACACACAGCATCAGGATTACACACAGCACCCGGACCCGACCCAGCCATACCCCACTCCTACAGTCCCCACTGGAGGCTATACATCTTACGCCCCTCCATCCGGGTCTCAGTGGGGTGCTTCCTCATCGTACGCCGGTCCATCCGGGTCTCAGTATGTCACACCACCAGTAGTGACATATGATGCATCTTTCGATGATGATGGTACTCCACCCGCCGACGGGCAGCATCGGTATAGACTGAGGCGAGAGCCTACGCAGAGGATGTGCGCTACTGGAGGCCATGAGCTGGGGGCACATTGGAGGGGACAGGGTCGGCGTAGGGGTCGAGAGGGTAGGGGCCGAGATGGTGGGGGTCGGGAGGGGAGGGGTCGTGATGGGCGGGGTCGTGAGTAGTTATAGTATTTTATGAGTATATTTTATTGTATTTTGTATTTCAGAGTACAGTGGTATTAGAAATTTGTTTTCATAGATAGATATAATTTGTAAGAAATAATTGCCAACCCACGTGAAAAAAGCTGCAGCTCCTCATTAAGTCAACCACTTATGGACGACACAATAATTTGTAACATATAATTGCCAACCCACGTGAAAAAAGCTGCAACTCCTCATTAAGTCTTCCACTTATGGACGACACAATAATTTGAAACGTATAATTGCCAACCCACGTGAAAAAAGTTGATAAAATTTCTTACTAACTGAATTCTGGTTGACACCACTTATGGAGTTGTTCTGCAATTCTGGCATCCACTAACAGAATTCTGTCTTCCGTACATTATATATAGGCGTGAGTCCATAAACAATTTATTACTAACTCTTCCAAACTACTCGAAACCTACTACAACTCTCAATATCTTGTAACCATATAAAATGAATTTCGCGTTTTGGCTCCGATGGGATGGCGAAATAGTACACGGCCAACACGGTGGGGTGTGCTACAGCGGGGGGAAATTATGTCGCCTCAAAATGACGAGGCAACCTTCACTACAACAGGCATGTCCAGTGTTCTTGCGAAAGATGGGGGTAGGATCTTCGGCGGTGTTGCGGACTGTTATGTATCGATGTCCAGTTTTTGGGAACGACCAAATTGTGGCACACTACCCACTGATTCTTAATGACGTTATTGGGTTAGAGGTTATCTACAACATCATGGCAACCCAATCGGACTACCGAGTGGCAGAGCTATACTTTGAGTTCGACCACCGTGGGACGCCAGGACAGGGAGACTCTATATTCATGGGCGATGGAGCGAGTGCCTGTTATAGTGGTCAGAGCAGTCAGAGCAATCACACACAATTACGTGGCAATAGCAGGCAAGAAAGTACGGTAGCACACTTGGGAAATGAGATAGAAGGAGACTCATCAGAAAGCGACGTCAACTCGGAGCAGGACGAAGCAAATGTATCTGAGCCGGACATTGAAACACAACCCTTTGTGAATGCGCAACCTCCGGGAGACTACACCCCCCCGAGCCATTTCACACATTTACCAGAAGATATCGGTGCCCTGATGACTACAAGCAACAACGAGTACGGCGTTCATAACGTTCCACGGTGGCACATTGACGGGCCAGGGTTAGCGGTTGGCCAACAATTTGAAAGCAAACTTGTGGCTCAAACTAGTCTAAAGCAATATGCACTCAGGAATAACCGCATGTTATGCACGGCACGGTCTAGCAAATGGTTGCTTGAGCAACGATGCCATGGATACCGTAACAATGGATGCCCGTGGAGGATAAGACTCACTACAGATGAGAGCGATGTGTGGACGGTAAAACAATTCAATCCGGCCCATACGTGTTTGGGCAGTCAGAACAACATCAGTCCGACCCAGCTGGACGTTGATGTCATAGCCGATGCAGTCACGCCCTTTGTCCAGGCACGCCCCCATATTCGTATCAAACTTCTTCAGACAGAGATACATACTATGTACGGACGAGAAATTTCGTACAAGAAGGCATGGAACGGCAAACAGCGCGCCATGGAGCGGATATATGGTAATTGGGAGGAATCATACAACGAGTTACCTACCCTAATGAAGGCAATACAAGATCGGAACTATGGGACGGAAGTTGAATTCGTCACGAAAGAATGGACAACGGTTGATGGAGATACAATCATCCAATTCGACCGTGTGTTTTGGAGTTTTGCCCCGTCCATTGAAGGTTTCAAACATTGTCCTCCTGTGCTCATCGTCGACGGTACCTTCATGACCGGAAAATACAAGCACACACTACTCATGGCTAGTTCGTTCGATGGTAATAAGAACATCTTCACTGTGGCTTTCGCAATCGTGGATGTTGAGAGCAAGGAGACTTGGGAATGGTTCTTTGATTGCATACAACGACGAGTGACACAGAGACGCGGAGTATGTGTCATATCCGACCGACATGTGGGCATCGTGAGTGCAATGGAGAAAATCCAATTTGGTTGGCATTGGCGATGGTGCGCCAGACACTATGTAAGCAATTACAACAAAGCCGCCAAGAACCCAAGAATGAAAAGCCGCCTTATGAATTTAGGTCAGTATCATGACACTCCACCAAGTACTTAACAATTTCAGTGTATATCATTTGTAATCCATTCTTTTTTACCTGCAGCTAAACGCCGGTCCTTGAGAAAGTTCACAAAGGGGGCAACAAGATTCGCAAGGGACGACCCCGTAAATAAAAAATGGGCGCTTGAAGATCAATTATATTGGTCAAGAGCCGTAGACGCTCAACACGACGGGGCACGATGGAACCAATTGACATCAAACATGGCGGAGAGCGTGAATGGGGCATTCAAGTCAATCCGGGCTCTCCCTGTTGCAGCTTTGGTGGAATCCACTTTCTACAGGCTGCAAACGTATTTTGAAGATCGACGAAAGAGGGTTCGAGAAGAACAGGCGGCCGGTGAAATCTGGACGAAGAAGTGTCTTAAGCGCCTACAGAAAAGAGTGAATAAGGCCACTTCCCACACAGTGAGGCAATTCGATTACGATGCTGGGATATTCGAAATACAGACGGCGATAAATCGCAGCAACGGGAAGGGAAACAATAGGCAAGAAGTTCGCTTGGACTACGAGGAGGGTGACGGTCATTGCTCATGCGGCAAGTTCCAACAGTGGAAGATGCCTTGTTCACATGCTGTGGCCGCATGTAACGCCGCCAATCAAGATCCGTTATACTACGCCAACGCCCATTACAGGCTGGAAACAGTACGACAGATATATGGACGGAGTTTCCTCCCTATCGGCTCGAAAGACGACTGGGTGCCTCATGGAGGGCCTAAGTTGATGCCTGACCCAGGAAGGGTCAGGGAGATGGGGCGACCACGACATTCTCGCATACGCAACGAGATGGATTGGGTTGAAGATATTGAGCCTCACTGCAGTTACTGCCATCAAGAAGGGCACAATAGGAGGACGTGCCAACGTGCGAGGCGAAGCAGCAGAAATCCAAACCCTACAAGGAACGGTTAATTGCACTATGACATGTTTTAGTATTATGGGTTTGGTAGTTTGTGTTTGATAATCTGTATTTCAAATGTGTGGTTGTCAATTTCATGTTTCAGTTTCAATGTAACCTAATGTTTTGTAGTTGTACTATGAAGTTACTTTTATTAGTCAATCCTTCAACTGAGAAAGACTGCAACTATGTCATAACAACAAATGAAATGTCACAACACAATGAAGAAAGGCTGCAACTACAACCCAGTCATTTTATTAACTTTTATAATGACTCGAACAACGACAACAACAACAACAACAACAACAGCAACAACAACAACAGCAACAACAACAATAGAAATGACAAACACACTAGGCCCAACATGGATGTCAATTGTAAGGACAAGGTCCGGGTGGTGGTGGGGGAGGCACTTCCCTGAGCAACCTATTGATTGAAACGTGCAACCATGAAATTTCTTCCCTCAGATCTCGAATAATGTTGTCCTTCTCCTCGACGATTTCATCCTTCTCCCTATTCGCTCGAACAAGTTGTTCGTCCTTCGCCCGAATGATTTGGTCCTTCTCCTTAATCGCAGCATCCACGGCCTCCCGCACCTCCAGTTTTTCATAATAACCACACCCCTTCTCCTACAGATCATAAGGCAAACGTAGAGGGGTTTGAGAACTACGAAAATGCAAATAATTAAATTCAGACCCTTTTTTTTACCTCTCTCTCACGAGGGCAGCCAAAATAGCATTCCAGATCACTTGGTCGAACGGATCTAGTCGCCCTTAAGTCACACCAGCAGTTCACCACACTTGCCTCATAAACGAACAAGTCCTCCTCCACCGGCTTCTTCAACTTGTGCATTACCCTCTCAGTATCTGTCACTACAGAAAAACAGTACTTAGTATACAAGACGAATTCGTTAAATGCATAAATAAGATAAGTACAAAGCACCCAAACGAAGTTCACTTACGCTTGCTCTTGCGAGACCTAGAGCCATAGTTGAAGAACGACATATTCTAAGCTTGGTTACGGCTGCCTACTACAAATTCTAAGTTTAGGGCTTCAAGGGAGGTGTGTGGTGCAAAACTGCATCATAAGGGGGGTATTTATACTAAAAATTGACGACGTAGGGGTTTTTCAGTCCCAGCCAGCGCTGCGCCACCTAGCTAGCGCAGCTCTGGCTGGGATTGAGGAAACCCTAACGGTGCTATGACGGTAATATTTTCTGACTGGCAGACAGCGCTGCGCCATCTGGGTGGCGCTGCGCTGGCTGGGTGGCGCAGCGCCATCTGGCTGGCGCAGCGCTGGATGCCAGTCAGATTGTGCTATTTCTGGACATTTTTACGCATTTGGCTACTGACGGTACATATTTTTTACAATTGTGCTACAAAATTCCAATTCCCCCTGGATTCCCCAAAGAAGTCCTGAAAATGGTATTCCAATGTTGCGCCAACGTGGCTGCGAGTCTACCGAGTTTCGACTACCTTTTGGTGAACTCGTTCGAGGAACTTGAGCCATCAGCTTGCCGTTTGATTCCCAACATCTACCCAATAGGCCCACTGTTCACGAAAGAAGAGTGCAGCTTTCGTGGAAGCATGTAGGCCGAAGACCGAAGTTGCTTAGAGTGGCTTGACAGACAGGATCGAGGGAGTGTCGTATACGTGGCATTTGGGAGCATTGCAACTATACAGACTCAACTACAGTTTGATGAGTTGGCATTGGGCCTGGAGCTCACTGGCAGGCCCTTTCTGTGGGTTGTTAGGCCCGATCATGGAAGATCAGGTACCAGTGGTGAAATCAGGATTCTAGTAGACATTTTCATAACTCCGTAAAGTAAATAGTTTATTCATTTATTGATTGTTTTCTATCCTGAGAGCAGAATTCCCAGACGGTTTCCAGAAAAGAGTGGGGGATCGAGGGAAGATAGTAGAGTGGGCGAATCAAGAGAAGGTGCTTTCGCACCCTTCAGTTGCATGTTTTCTGAGCCATTGCGGATGGAACTCTACGCTAGATGGCCTGGTGGCAGGAGTACCCTTCCTGTGCTGGCCATTCTGTTTCGATCAGTTCCACAACAGCAAGTACATTTCCGAAACTTGGAAGATCGGTCTCGAATTGAAGCCCGATGATGCATCCATGGTCACTAGGATGGAGATTTCGAGGAAGGCCGATGAGTTGCTTTCTGATGAGACCATAGAATCCAATTCAATGAAGCTTAGGGAAATGGCTCTGAATAGTACTAGTAGTACTGTTGCAGGGTCTTCATTCCTTAAGTTTGATGCACTTGTTGCAGATTTGTGTTCTTGATGTTGGTTTTTCATTTCAGTTTCCATCCTTAATATAAAGGGTTTGACCAAGTCAGTTCTTAAATTGAGTTTGTTTCGGTTTACGGGTAATAAACTTTATGAGTTATTCAATGTTTTGCAGGAGTTCAAATTAGTACATAAATTTCTATTTTTTTTATTATTTAAGTAACCAATGACCACAATGATATAATATTTTTTTTGCCGAAGACAAATCCCGCACGAGAAAAGGAGCATGAACGAAATATAAAGGGATTTGGTTAAGGAGAAACAACTCTAGATTGATTGAAACTTTTAAATAGAGGGTGAAAATGTCTTTTAATACATTAATTAAATATCCTCTAATGCAATTCCTTCCCCTTAATTAGCAATCCAAACATGGAATTTAAAATCCCTGCAATTCTCTCCAATTCCGTGGACATTTAGAATCCCTCATCCAAACGACCTCTATAGCTATAGGAGTGGTTTTATATCCTCTATAGGGGATGTTTGGTATTTGTGATTTGGAGGGGTGATTTTAGAGAATACATGTATTGTGGTGAATGCCTTGTTTTTTTGTTAATTTTCTATCTAAAATCCATGTATTGTAATTCCCAAAACAAGCTCAAATACATGGATTTACACCTAGTTTGGTTTCTGTGATTTGGAGGTGTGATTTGGGTGAATATGTGTATTTAGGAGAAACCCTTGTTTTTTTGGATTTGTGATTTAAAAAATGAGTGATTTGAGGATGGAAAATGAGATAGAAATGGCTAATTTCAAAACTCAACTATTAGTTGAGTTTTGGGTGATTTGAGAATGGTGGATTTGAAGCTAATGTTCATTTACATATATGTCCTACTTTTTTACATTATTACAACCAATGCCACTCTTTTAATTCATTATAACAAGGATAAATAGGTAATTTTGCTTCATTATAATAACACCCACCCAAATCTCAATTGAATTACAGCAACTTCCAAACAAAAGTTTTCAGCAAATAAACTCAATCACAAAACATCTATTTCTAAAACCACAATATTAATCAAATACACTATTTTCAAATCACAGAAACCAAACGACCCGTTAGAATCTCACCTTTTAGGTGAGATTGTGGAGAATCCCCCATTCTTTATTTTTATTCATCATATGCCCTTCTTATGCTTTTTAGGTGAAATTGATGTTCATAAATAATTGGGGCAAAATAGACAATATAACTTTCAATTTATGAATTTAAAACACAAATGCCAAACATACTTATTTATGAAAACCACCAATTTCAAAACCTACATTTCAAATACACTAATAATTTTGAAGAATCCATGTATTTTAAATCACAAATACCAAACATCCCCTAAAATTCATTTTTTTACCCATGTGATCACCATAATTAGATCTATGTTTCTAGAAAACTAAAATATTTTTTTCTGACGACTAGTCATTGGCGAAATCAGGATTGGTATACGGGGGGCCAAATTATAAAATGAAAATGGGTGCCACCAGCAAAAAAAATTCTTCGGATTCTAACTCCCCTATCTCCGTCATTGCGGCTAGTCGTACAGTTTGTATGCAGCTTAAACAAACTGTATACAGTTCGTATTAGTATAAGCACTCGAGCATCGGTTTAACTCATCTACCCCATTCGAGTTAATAGGTTCACCTACCGACCGATAATTAAACGTAAGAAATAAAGATGCTATTATCTATCACCATGATCAAACAAGTTCATACATTAATAGGGTTTCAATTTGGTCATGTCGGCAACAATAACTGATCTGGCTTATAAAATATACTAGGTTATATAGCCGCGCGATGCCGCGGGGATTTAAATTAGGGTTGGCATGATGATACTCACTCGTCGTGAAACTATAAATATCTATATAATCATGAAAGCAAGACGATAGATAAATTTTTTGAATGACTTTAAAATTATGATAAGTTCATTCAAAACATGAATAACACAAAATTAGCGCATTACATGTGTAACAAATGTAGAACTAAACTGCCCGTCCAAGCTAAATGTAGAGAATTGATCTAGTTTGATGGATTGTCGAGCCTCCAAGACCGCATAAACTTCAAAATACTATTTAATCTAAGAACATCCTTAGGTATAAAAGTGCATAAACTAAATGGATTAGTTAAAGGGGACATAAATATAAAAAGGAATGCAATCAAACATGACATGTTTTCAACAAAGCCACCCATGATCAATAATCATTTGTATTGTCTTCTCTTTATAGAACCGCTTTCGACTCCCAACATTTGCTCTCAATATAACCTTTGGCCATTTAACAAAAGTGCAGCAACATGTAGACTCACATCTGTCCCAGACCGAAAAGCTTGGGAGAGGGATAGCCTGGTCTGTCCTTCCACAGGCTTCTGAATAGATCTATCAGGAAATTGGAAAAGGGTAGAACTGTTCATGGACTGATAAAGTATCATGCAGCTCAATGAACTCGGTATTCAAGACTCATTCATTGTACAGTCTCACTTAGTGTTATGAGTTTGAAAGTAACAACAAACCTCATTTACTATAGCAGGAAATAGATAATCTGTAAGTATGCAAATACACACCATGGCCATCATAAATAAATAACAAAAATCTCTCACACGTCCTTCATTTCATTTGTACAAATTTTACAACATGATAACCTTCCATGTGATGATTTGCTCTCTCTTACCAAGATGAAATCAAAATTCCCATGTTAAACTAAGATGTACAATTGACAGCAGTAGTGTAATGTTTTTGATGAATGATGGAGATTCCATTAAAATCATATTTCAAAGTATGTACAAAGAGGATGGCCACAACAGCCTCCTCACCCCACGACTCCCAAGCCTTCATACAGAAACCAAAAACCCACCTGGAAAGAGCAGTCCTCAACACTGCCAATCCAAACCCCCCAAACAAAACAAAACTCTAGCACAAACAGGTTCACAACAGTAGTTTAATGTTATCTGTGGGAGCATTAAAAACAAAAGCAATATATGTTGTGACAAAGAGCCAGGACAACATAAGGTACTACAGTGAAAGAGGATCAAACCACCAAATCAACTAATCACAACAATCAATGGACTAATTAGCCTGATCATCGAGAACAATTGTATAAACATCAAGAGCATGAGCCATCTCTCCCCACAATGAAACAACAACCTAAGGTCTTATGAAGTAGAAAAGAGAATGGATCAATTATAAGAAGTTAAATAGGTCTACAAACACAGAAGATACCATCCAAGTTGAATTTATAGCAAAGGAAGACAACAATTATAAAAACAAACTTGCTTCCTCTGCACCCAAGTTCAATTTAGGGGATAAAACTAAGGGTTGCTCCATAAAAAGGGTGGAAGACAAAGCACAGAGAAAGCTTAACCTTGTCAAACACAGAAAATTCATATGGTTCACAGATTTTCTCACAGTTCAGCAGCTACAAACTAACATGAAAGACAAACAGCTGCAACAATTATACACTTCAGCAACATTTCTCCTAGCTGTTGTACTAATTTCAAGTGATCCAACAAAATCTTACAAAACAAAGCAACTGGAGAATAGAGCAACTGTTTACCTGGTCGGCCGTGAGAGTGATATCAAAGGGTGCTTATCCAGCTCCTTGGACACCCTACAACTTGCAAGAGCAAAGAGAACCCATTTTCTCTAACTCAGGTTTCAACACTGAAGTTTTGAACTTGACTCACAGTTAGAACGACGACGAAGAAGATGAAAGCAGAGGGGGAGATTGAAACCTCGGAATCGAAAGGAAAGCAGAATCTTCATCGACGAAACCAGGTTTTACTCTTCAATCAAGTTCGATAGATCCTCGTCCAAGACTATGGAGACCAGTACGTAGTCCAGATCAGGCTCCAGCAATTGACACCGCAGGGTCAACGGACAAAGGCCGGGTTCGCCGGTGAATTCACCCAATTTCGTAATCATGGATCGATTGAATCAAACAGATCGATTGAATCGATTAGGAACCAGAGAAGGAGATGGGGCGGTGGACGGCGAGGACGCGGGTTTGGCCGCCGAAGTAGCGTAGCTTGCCGTCGAAGTAGCGGGGGATGAACTTGCCGCCGTAGTTGCGGAGGAATTTGAGATTCTTCTGCATCGGAAAAGGGTTGGTTTCGTGATCGGAGATTGGAATTTTTGGAAGATTGAAAGGATTAGACTTGAGTTGGTTGCTGCTTGAAGCCTAACTGTGAGTCAAGTTCATAATCGACACTGAAGTCTCTCAACTTCGAACTCGGCGGCAACTGGTGCTGGTTAGAGATGGCCTAGATGAAGATGAACTGCTAGTACACTCTCTCTCTTGATTTGAGAGAGTTGAAAAAGGTTAAAAAAGAAATCCAGAAGAAACTAATAACAGGTGTTAGAAAAGGGGCATGGGACACACTATTCCTAAGCTACAGTACGAAACAGTAATGAACAGTCTAAATAGTTCATGTTTTTTTTGTCTTAATATATATATATATATATAAGTCACAGCCTGAGAAGAAACAAAATGGTAAATACTAGTACTAACAAACATTTCCAGAAATGGCTAGTAAGAACAAGATCCTCGTACATGTTCTTATGGTTCCACATCCAGCACAAGGTCATGTCATCCCAATGCTCAAGTTAGCACACAAGCTAGCTGATCACGGCACCGTCGCCAATTTCGATTTCAGCAACCGAAAGATGATGATGATGAAAGTCGATTTCTTTCACACATCAAATTCCCATATGAATGGAGAATGCTAAGTTTTAAAAACTCTGCAAAAAACTGTGTGATTTGCTCGCAAGAATTAGCTGCATCTGAATAAGTAGGTTTTCCTTTGAACTTTTCGTAGTGAACATACATCGACTATACTCGTCCATCGATAGATTTGATATCTTTATCATAGACTTTTTGTATATACTAAGACAACGCCCCAGATTTGATATCTTTGGCCCCCCTTATTGGATCGGCTTGTCCCACCGCCCCAGATCATAAATGACTTTTGATCAATGTTTTCAATGCCGTATCTTGCCCCCGGTTGGACCGTGAACCAGTCAGTTCTCCGACACTGATAAATCTTGGTTCGATCCCGGTTCAACCCTGATTTTCTCATTAAACCTTTGAACCATTGACCTTATCGGCTCGACCCCGGTCCGGTTCTGAAAACCTTGCTTTTCATTGCAGAGCATGGAGGAGTCGATTGATAAATGATTAGTAAAGGCATAATAAATAGAAACATTAATTTCGCACTGACTGCTGTGATAAAATATTAAATTGCTGCAGTTCTTGTCCCCAAACTCAGAAATAAAAGAAGCCGCAGAAGACACCACACATATCCATCACTCCACAGAGGTTTAATTTCAATGGCGACGAAGCAGAGACCACACTTCCTTCTTCTTCCACACCCAGCACAAGGCCATGTTTTCCCAATGATGAAGCTAGCACATAAGCTTACCCACCACGGAATCAATGTCACAGTTGCTAACTTGGAATTCATTCACCAAAAGATTATCCCACAACATAAGAAAACAGAGCAGCAGAGCCATGGTGGGATCAAGCTGGTTTCACTTGGTGGAATCAGTTCCGATTCCGAGTTCAGTGATCCAGTCGTACTTACAGAGAGCGTGGAGAAAGAACTGCCGATTCAACTGCAGGAGCTGCTACTGCAGAGTCAGCAGGAAGAGCAGTTCAGCTGTGTCATTGCTAATGTGTTCCTCGTTGGAGCGTTTGCAGTAACTAAGGAGTTCGGGATCAAGTTGGCCGTGCTTTGGACTGCCTCCATGGAGAATTTGGCTGTGACGCTGCGTATTCCACAGCTCATTGATGCCGGCATTATTGATGAAAACGGTGATTAATCAGTTTGATCAATTTAGTTTCAGGCTTTGATCTGTTTGTTTGTTTGTTTGTTCATTCTATCTTGGATTGCAGGTTCCATGTTGAACAAAGATCAGCTGTCGATTTCAATCTGTGACGAGATACCTGCTTGGAAGCGTAACGAGTTAACATGGACTTGTCGAATCCCCCAACTCCCGTACTTTTTATTCAAGCACTTATACCTGAAGCCGTCACAGTACATGTCACTTTTCGACTGCGTACTCGTCAACTCGTTTCACGAACTCGAGCCATCAGCTTTTCAATTGTATCCCAACTTCCTTCCAATAGGCCCATTGGTCACAAATTCCAATAACAGCAATCTTCCAGGAAGCTTTTGGAGTCAGGATCAAACCTGCTTGGCCTGGCTCGACAAGCATCCTCTGAATTCGGTCATATACGTTGCATTTGGAAGCATCGTTTTCTTTAACCAGAAGCAATTTGAGGAATTGGCAACCGGTCTCGAAATGACTGGAAGGCCGTTCTTTTGGGTGGTTAGGACCAATTTTGTGGAAGGGTCAGGTCAGGAATTCCTAGATGGGTTTCTAGAGAGGATTGCGAATCGGGGGAAGATCGTGGAGTGGACGAATCAAGAGGAGGTGCTTTCTCATCCTTCTACGGGATGTTTCGTGAGCCACTGCGGATGGAACTCAACGTTAGATGGGGTGTTGAGTGGAATTCCGTTTCTGTGTTGGCCTTACTTTGCTGATCAATTCCATAATAGGGACTCAATATGTGAAACTTGGAAGGTTGGTTTGAAAGTAGATGCTGTAGATGAGACTGGATTGGTTATGAGCTCGGAAATTGCTAACAAAGTTGAACAACTGTTCAATGATGAAACTTTAAGAGGAAATGCAATTAGGTTGAGGGAAACTGCTACGAAGAGTGTGAACGAGGGTGGTTCTTCTTATCACAATCTCTTG
The DNA here is from genome assembly GCA_034768395.1 of Linum lewisii. Classification (NCBI taxonomy): domain Eukaryota; kingdom Viridiplantae; phylum Streptophyta; class Magnoliopsida; order Malpighiales; family Linaceae; genus Linum; species Linum lewisii. The sequence goes on from CM068300.1 coordinate 63,072,796, forward strand.
AGTTTCGTCAATAACTTCTAATCCTAGTTTAAGAGTTAGTAGAATGTTTCAGAACTGTTTTTACTATGTAATCTTATCAGAATAAATGCAATCAATGGTAAACAACGCTTCCGTACTTACAAACCCTAAAGCGCACGTGGAACGATCCTGGAGCGTTGTACACCCTTCAATGGTGAATAACACTTCCGTACTTACAACCAATAGGAGCAGAGTACTAACGGTATCGCTTAGGTTGTATAAATACCTAACTATGTTATCTTATTTACCATAATACCCCTTGTGCATCACCTAAGTATTGATTAATGATTACTACCCTCATTTCTCTTATACACGAGATGACTCGGAACTCAACAAACAACGCATCGACTCCCTCTATTAGACAACTACCCCGGAACTAGTACAATAGATTTAATTTTCGTCAAATTGCCATCTAAGAGCACAAAGTTTCAACAAAACTAAGAAAATTTGTAAAAGAAGTGCCACCTTCACTCACACATTCTCTAGCTTTTCCCCTGAGCTTCTTGGCATTCTCTCTTACAGTCACATTACAAATCAATTCTTCAACTTTCCTCGAAATTTCGAACCTCGTGATCAACCCATTTCGTTCTCCACCCTTGAGCTCCAACCCAACCTTCCAACCTTCACATATCGACTCCTTGTTATGAAATTGATCCGTAAAGTAAGGCCAACACAAAAACGGAACCCCACACCACAATCCATCCAACGTTGAGTTCCATCCACAATGGCTTACAAGACACGCTATAGAACGATGAGAAAGAACCTCCTCTTGATTCGCCCATTCCACAATCTTCCCCCGATTCCCTACCCTCTCTAGGAACCCGTCAGGAAAATCTGGACCTGACCCTGTTCCGTTCACGAAATCTGCCCTGATTACTCACAGGAAAGGTCTTCTTGTCAGTTGTGATCCTCCTCCTCCTCGTTGTCCCACCAACCTTCGTCCTCGTCCTCCTCCTACCAATCTTCCATTTTCATTTTCTGTTTGGTAGTTTGAAAAAGCCAGGTGGTTGTATTATTGTCAGTTGAATAAGTATAGTCAAACGGTTGAAATAGTGAGCTTCTTCTCAAATTGGTACGTTTGTCGAGAGAGAGGTGTGTTAGAGATGGAATTCGTACAAACTATAGAAATGAAAAAATTCAGCGCGTCATCATTGGCGGAGCCGCCATACATAAATGATGTCCCAAAAATTAGGATCTCTCTTTGGCCGAGAAAATAGTTTACCGAAAAGAGATCTCGTTCATATGAGATGAAAAACAAAAAAATAACAAGTAAATAATATTGACCATTGAATTAAATAAAGGACTGAGATTAATATTGCGTTGGAGATAGCATTATAATTGTTGTCTCTGCTCATTACTAAGTTTAACTCAATTCGAACCTAAATAACCACACTCCCACATTAAGAAACTTCTCATTTCTCTATAATGGTTGTTAGTTTGTATAAGGGAAATAGCTTTTTGCACAACTTAACAAATAATTCTCAACATGATAAATGGCTCTTTTTAACTCCTTCAACTTCGACCGCTTTGTCACTTCGATCTTTTCATTTAAAATTTCATCTTCGTAATGTTAATTGATGCACATTCAGTACACCATGGTAGCTTCAATAGTCATGTATTAGCTTACTAAGCATTTTTTAATTGAAAATATAAGTATATTTAGATAGGATAAATTCGACGAATAAAATTTGTGGTTTTAAAACCATTCGTATTTCACCATACTTTTCGAGATACCTCTTCAATTTACCTCCCTAACAAGCTCTTCATCTCTTACCTCTCATATCTCTCTTTGTCGGTGTGTGGATGTGTCCAAAATTTATGTTACGAAGATGAAAGTTGAAACGGAAGGACCAAAACGGAAAAGTAGTCAAAGTAGGAGGGGTAAAATGAGCAATTCATAGTATATGAGGCTATTTGTTAAGTTGGCAAAATAGAGGGGGCCAAAACTACTATTTTCCCAGTGTATAAGATTGATTAGTTCTGACTTCATATGTATGTCCTCTCCTATCCTAAGAGTAAAATACACAAGATACCATCAAACTTTCATTTTCTTTCACACTCACCACTCAACTAATTTTTATACACCTTATACCATCAAACTATACTCTTCTTTTCACTGAATACCACTATATCCCTTTTTTAAACGAAATGGTGATGTGTCTTGACAGTATGATGATACAATGTATTATTCAGCCAAAAAAAATTGAAATGTTGTATTTTAAATGGTTTCATATGTCAAGTTTTCAAAACACATTATTTTGATTTTTTTAGCTGCATAATACTTCGTTGGTAGCTGACTCAACAATATATCTGACCGTACCATCATTTCATCAAGACACGTAATGAGTGAAATATAAAGCATAATTCAATGGTATAAGGTGTAAGAAAATTAATTTAAGTGGTGAATACGATAGAAAATGAAAGTTTGATGGTATCCCGTGTATTTTATGTTGGGGATTTGATGTGTGAATGAAGGAATGAGCTAAGTGGTGTTGAATACCACATTGCTAATTGATGGGAAAGTGGAGCTAGATATAAGAAATCAAGCCCACTTAGGTTGGTAAAAGGCTTGAGATGGTGATGGGCCCTCGCGCCGTCGTCGTCGCCTCGGATTCGGATTCGGATTTGGTCAAAAGATTTGATTTGATTCAATTCTTTTGCTACCCGACCGATTTGGTTTGACCGGGAAAGTCACCCAGAATCTGTGGTTCAAAATCCAAACCGGAACCTGGTTTTTAAACCGGTTCAGTCGTGAACCAACACGAGTCAAACCGGCCAACTGCCAGAAGGCACCCCTTCATTTACTATAAATAGCAAATCAGTCCCTGCACTTTCTCCTACATAATTTTCCCCTCTCTAAACTTATTCTCTGCACAAAAACTCTCTGCATTCATTGTTTTCAAAGGAATCGAGTCGTGTGATTGCGCTGTTCGTGGAGTTCGCCGATCACTTGCGTTTGCATCACCACTACGCATGTGAGTATCCGTTTTATCCTGGGAGAATTGATTTCGTTAACCTTGAGTGACGTAGAGGGGAATAACAATTCTTAAGGACAGATCGTGAAGTCGATCGACTCGGATTGTCCTTCTGTTTGCATGCTTGTTGTTGATCTTGTTTTGCAGTTTTCGGGACCTATATTTTACTCGGCAATGACACTTGGATGAATTACCCTTTGCGAGAGGCCAACATCAAACAAAAAAAAAACCCACCACCCCAAGTTGATGATTCACGACAGAAACACATCCAAATATATTACTCAATTACTTCACAACCAGAGAAAGCAATCAAGAACAAACACATTTCCACAGTGATTTCCATGGCAACCAAGAAAAACCCACAAGTGATTCTGGTTCCATATCCAGCACAAGGCCATGTTTTCCCAATGCTCAAGCTGGCACACAACCTATCAGACCATGGCATCAATGTCACAGTCGTCAACCTCGACTTCATTCACCGGAAGATTATTACTTCAGGGATCAGAAACAGCAGAGCCATGGTGGTCGGATCAGGCTGATTTCAATTCCTGACGGATCATGCTCCGATATAGACAGCGGAAATCCAATTCAGGTGACGGAGACGGTGGAGAAAGTGCTGCCGGTTCAATTGCGGGAGCTGCTGCTGATGCAGAGTCAGCAAGAGGATAATCAGCAGTTCAATTGGGTAATTGCTGATGCGTTCCTTTTTGGAGTGTTTGTTGTGGCTAAGGAATTGGGGATCAAAACGGCTGCGCTTTGGACTGCGTCGATGGAGAATTTCGCTCTGATGTTGCGTATTCCTCAGCTGGTTGAGGATGAGATTGTTGACGAAAATGGTAATCTGTCAAATCAGAGTAATTTTGTATCGGATGACATGAATATATCTGGTTTATTTACGTATTTACTTGGGAAAATAGCACTCTGCGCTTCCTACTTTGCCGACTTAACAAATAGCCACCTATATTATATATCGTTCTTTTTATGAGCGTCCTTTTCTACTTTGCCAACTTAACAAATAGTCATGTATTTGGGGTGAGAGGAATGATAGGATTTTTAGAAATAGAGAGAAATCTATAGATCAAATTATTTGGAAGATTGCTACTCTTGTGGGCAGATAGTTGAGGGCTTCGAGTTGCATCTCTCAGGCTGAGATCCGTAGGTGGATGTCACTTTGGCATCATGATTTTGATCCAGGTTGATTTTTTTGGGGGATTATGTTAGCAGGTGGTTCTTTGTTTCAGGAACCACTGTATCAAAGGTTTTTTGCCTCATGTGTAGTTTGGAGGATTCCGGGTTTTGGTTTGGTGTTACAGGGCGCTTCTGGCGGTTAGGTTTTGGTTGGGTTTTCCTTTGACCTTGTTGAGGCTTCTTTCTGTACAAACTTTGCCTCGATGTTTATATGATAGTTTACCATTCATAAAAAAAAAAAAACAAATAGTCCATCTGCACTACTAAATCTTTTTTTTTATCCCCTCAATTTTCGTTTCCCGATTTGAGTTCTTTCCTTTTAATGACGTTAATTGATTTACATTCAGTACACCCCATTAGCTCCACACTACAACATAACCTGGCTACGGAGGCAGATACATAGAGGCACATAGAATATTTGCCTCTAAACATACTTTTAAAAAATAAATACTATATGTGCCTCTTATAGATGCAAATATCTGCCTCTAATTGTATTTTATTTATTTATTTTAATATTTAAATAATAATATTGTTTAGAGCAATATTTATAATTTAGAGGCAGATAATTTATAATTGCCTCTATAAGTCATACGATTACATCTTTTAGAGGCAAATAATTTATAACTGCCTCTATAAGTTATCTGAAGAACTCTTTTAGAGGCAGATAATTTATAACTGCCTCTATAAGTTTTTTTCTTATACAAAAAAACTCTTTTTGAGGCAGATAATTTATAACTGCCTCTATAAGTTTTTTGTCAAAAAACAAAAAACTCTTGTTGAGGCAGATAATTTATAATTGCCTCTATAAGTTTTTTGTCTTCTACAAAAAAACTTTTTTGAGACAGATAATTTAGAACTGCCTCTATAGATTGTATGATTAGCTTAGAGGTAGATAATTGATCTATCTCTATATGTTGAATGATTAAAATTTGTAAAGGTGTCCCACTACAAAAAAAAGGCTTTTTCGCGTCGCTTGAAGGGGAAGAGTTTAGCGTCGGTCGATTAGAAACTGACGCTAAACCCTTGACTCGCGTTTGACCAAGGGTTTAGCGACGCGACCGACGCTAAAACATGTCGCCAGCATATTTAAAACCTCTCAGCCGCCACCCTAACCCTAATCTCTTCTTCTTCCTCCTCAAGCCTTCTTCTTCCTCTTCCATTTTTGACCAGCATTCTTCTTCTTCCTCCTCCTCAGCCTTCTTCTTCCTCTTCCATTTTTTGATCAGCCTTCTTCTTCTTCCTCTTTCTTCTCTCCTCCACCAGCCTTCTTCCTCTTTTTTCTTCCTCTACCAGCCTTCTTCCTCTTTCTTTTTCCTCCCCAGCCTTCTTCTTCTTTCTTCTTCCTCCTCCAGCCTTCTTCTTCTTTCTTCTTCCTCCACCAGCCTTCTTCCTCCTCCAGCTTCTTCTTCTTCCTCTTCCTCTGCTTCCTTTTCCAGATCTCTAGATCCACCTTCTTCTTCTTCCTCTTCTTCTCCTCTTCTTTGTTTCTCCCCAACCATTCGTCGTCGCCGCCGCCGCCGTCACCTCCGCAACCACCGTCGCCGCCACCATCGTCGCCGCAGTACGAAATCTGAAAAATTGTTGGCAAATAAAAAATGAATAATTGGAAAATTTAAGTGACCAAAAGGATGACCTAATAAATCTAAGTGACCAAATTGCATAACTGGAAAATGGAGTGACCAAATCTGAAAAAGAAAATTTTGGGTTGGTCAGCGACCCTTTTCGGTCAGCTCAATATTAGCGTCGGTCGTGGTTTAATAATAGCGTCGGTCGTGGAAGAACCGACGCTAAAATTTAGCGTCGCTACTTTTCGCGTCGCTTTTTGTAAGCGACGCTAAATAGTTTAGCGTCGGTCAATGACCGACGCTAAAGCGCGGTTTCGACCGACGCTAAACGCTCGTTTTTTTGTAGTGTCCTTTACAAATGACACCTTTTGCATGTCACCGTTTGTGGGTGATAGCCATCCGATTTGGCTAGATGAGACTTTGTTGGAGTGTTGTTTGATTTCTCATGAGAGTTGATGAATAAGATTTCGATTACTTTCAAAAAAAAATTGTAAAGGTAGATAATTTGTAAACTTTGTACTATTTTGTGTAGATAAATATTAGATACTATATAATTAATTATATATTTAATAACGTTAACGATTTTCTTTTCTAATAATGAGTAATTTTCTTTTCTTTTTCTTTGCATAGTTTCTCCGTATCATTGAGTTTTAGAGTTCATATTTAAAAACTACGCAGAAAGTATCAGTAAGTACTCTTGAGCCAAGTGGTAAGAACTAAGAACTTAGCACATTTCCTTGAACCACCTGGGTTCAAACCCCGTAGATAGCAAAAGAGTAGAAAATAATATATGTAAATAGTGGAAGAGTCCAATAAAGAAAATATCTGGGTAGGAGCAAAAATAAGTGCCTCTAAAAGGTGGCTAAGATGACAGATAAGTAGTTGTTTAAAGACGTAATTACAATTTATTGCCAATTCTTCCATTAGTGCAGATAATATGTGTTACCTATTTGCCTCAAAAGACCTTTAGCGACAGAGCTGGTGGCACTTAAGCTATCTGCCTCTAAAACTCTATAGAGGCAAAAAAATGACTTTTAGAGGCAGATACGGTGTGCTTCCGTAGCCTGGTTTTGTTGTAGTGCCAATAACCAAACATTAGCTTACTAAACATTTTTTTTAATAATTGGGAATATAATTATATAAGAAAAAATTGACGAATGAAACGCGTGGTTTTTAAAATTCTTCGTATTTCATTTTCACCATAATCTTCGTGATACCTCCACAATTTACCTCCCTGGCCAACTCTTCGTCTCCTACCTTCGATATCTCTCATTGTTGGTGTACAAATGTGTCCAAATTTAATGTTAAGAAGCTGGAACAGAAGGACCCAAAAGGTAAAGTTGTCGAAATAGGAGGGTAAAAGGAGCGATTTATAGTATAGGGAGCAATCTGTTAAATTGTCAAAGTAGAAGGGCGAAAAGTGCTAAATGGCTAATATGTGGTTCTGTCATTATATTTCAGGGTTCTTAATAAACAAAGAATCGCCGATTTTGATCTCAGAAGACATACCCGCTTGGAAGGCTAACGAGTTACCATGGAGTTGTCAACCTGACGAACTCCAATCCTTCTTCTTCCAGCACTATTATACACAGCTGTCACTCTACTCCCCGCTCTTCGGCTGCGTAATCGTCAACTCATTTCACGAACTCGAGCCGTCAGCTTTTCAATTGTTTCTGAACTACCTCCCCATAGGTCCAATCATAGCTTCCAGTACTTCAGGAGGAAGCTTTTGGCGTCAGGATCAAACCTGCTTGGCTTGGCTCGACAAGCATCCTCCGAAATCGGTCATATACGTCGCATTTGGAAGCATCGCTAATTTGAAGCAGCACCAATTCCAGGAACTAGCATCCGGTCTCGAAATGACAGGAAGACCGTTCCTCTGGGTGATTAGGACAAATTTTGTGAAAGGATCAGGTCAAGAGTTCCCAGATGGATTTCTCGAGAGGGTTTCCGATCGAGGGAAGATAGTGGAGTGGGCGAATCAAGAGGAGGTTCTTTCTCATCGTTCTGTAGGATGTTTCGTGAGTCATTGCGGGTGGAACTCGGTATTGGATGGGTTGTGGTGCGGTGTTCCGTTTCTGTGTTGGCCTTACTATGTGGATCAGTTCCATAATAAGGAGTCTGTATGTGAAGCTTGGAAGGTTGGCTTGAAATTGGATGCTCAAGCTGAGACTGGACTGATTATTACCAGCTCGGAAATTGCTAGCAAGATTGAACAACTGCTTAATGATGATACCATAAAAGGCAACGCAATTCAGTTGAGGAAAATTACTATGGAGAGTGTGAACGAGGGTGGCTCTTCTCATCACAATTTCACCAGTTTCATTGACAATTTGTGTTGTTAAGGTTCGATTGTCAGTAACTCTATAATGCTTGAAATCCATTCATGCAAATCTACCGTTTGGATTTGTGTTTTGGATGAAAAATGTGTATTCAGTATTTTCTGTAAGAAATAAAACTGTGCTTTGGTGTTTTGGAATCTATTTGAGTTTTGAAAACACTCATTTTCATAAAGGACGATGCAAGATATAACGTGGTTTTTAAACTGCGAAGCTTGGTACGTCCACGAAGCAGAAGAAGGAACTCTTATTAAGAATCGAGGAGAAGAGAAAACGAAGAAAATGAATACAATTAGCTCGGCGGCCGAACCCTATATATAGTATACTTGGGCCGAAGTGCTACGCTACAAACCTCAAACCAATGGAGACCGGGTTTACGTCAAGAAAAAAGGATCCTTGACACCATCAAATAAATCCTAGCCATCCAATAAATCCAACGGTGCAAAAATAAAATGGGGTAATAAGGACATTTCACAAACATAATTAAGTATAAAGTTTTAAATTAAATCTGTCCAGCTCCCGCCGTCGCCGCTGCCGGACCGCCGCCGCCGCCAGTCCTCCATCGCCGGACCGCCGCCGCCGCAGGTCCTCCGCCGTCGGTCCATCGCCGCCCCCCCCATCGGTCTCGTCCGCCGCCGTCGGTCCGCCGCCACCCTCAATAAAATAATTCATATTTTAAAATTCTTTGTTGTTGCTGTGATTCGTAATCATGACCTCTGTTCCGAAATATTAAACTCCTACCACTATGCTACTAAGCACTTATCGTTATTATATAACAATAAAATTATCTTATCAAATAGTATGCTTGTACCATAAATGTGCACACGAGTATGAAATATGTGTACACTAATATATAAATAAAATGTGTGTACACGTGTACATAAATAAATGTAAGATATTATGTACACGTGTACAATGAGTATGTGCACGTATATAAATGTGTCACATGTACAAGAGTGCAATACAAAGAGTGTGTGCACATGTACAAAGAGTGTGTGTACGTGTACAAACGAGTATGTGCACGTGTACAAAGAGTGTGTGTACGTGTACAAACGAGTATGTGCACGTGTACAAAAGAGTATGTGCATGTGTACACATTGTGTACATGTGTACAAGATAAGTGTACACGTATACAAAAATGTAAGTACATAAGACATGTGCGTGTATAAAACGTGTACAAACGAGTGTGTGCACATATACAAATGAGTGTGTACACGTGTACAAACAAGTATGTGCATGTGTACACATTGTGTACATGTGTACAAGATAAGTGTACACACAAAAATGTAAGTACATAAACATGTGCGTGTATAAAGCGTGTACAAAACATGTACACATGTATAGAAACGTGTATACATGTAGAACACGTGTACGAAATTTTTTTGCAAATGAGTACACAGTTTATGTACAAAAATGTGCACGTACACATGTACAAAAATGTGTACACATATTAAAAACGAGTACGAAGCGTCACCGAAAAAAAAAATTTCGAAATCGGAGCTCCGATCGTCTGGAAAATTCATCGGAGAAGTCGTCGGAGCTCGCTCCGGTCGCCGGAGTTTCGGTAATCGGGTGTTTGAACTTAAATTAAAATAACTAAAAAAGAAATTAAATTAAATTAAATGGTGAAATGACCATTTTACCCTTTTAATTTATACCATTAGATCTGAAAAAATAAATCAATGGCTGAGATCCTTCCTTGATGGTGTCAAGTAAGGGAATTTTGTTTGACGGCAAGCTTGACTCAAACCAATGACTATTATAATACTAATATAATAATTTATAATATAATATAATAATGTCAGTATTTATATAACACAGAGATAAATTAACAAGGGTTAATATACTTTTTTGTCCTCATACTATGCAAAGTTAACAACTCTACTATTTTTCAATCGATTTTTTTATGAATTTTTTTCAATCGAATTAAACCCCTCTACTTTAACACTTTTAACAAATTTGTAATTCTTTTAACTTTTTCGTATATTCCTCGTCTATTATGTTGATTGTACATGTCACATCAGATTATTTATTCGTGTGGCCTCCGAAGTAAACTTTAAACTGAAAAAATCTAAAAAACTAAGACTTAAAAATAAAGGATTAATATATAATTTTACCCTCATTTTCCTTCTTTTTCTTTCTGAACACACAACTCTGCAAATTTCTTATTCTCTCAGTATCCATGTGTATAAAATAGCCTACTGGATATGTCCAATCAACAAATTTAACAGGAAATAGATGGAAAAGTTAACGGAATAGCACATTTGTTAGAATTGTAAAAGTAGAGGAATTTAATTCGGTTGAGAAATAATATAGGAGTATTTATGTTAACTTTGCATAATAAGAGGGCAAAATGTGTATTAAATTAACCCTATTAACAATTTCAAAACTGAACAAAAAGATGAGTATTAGGCTATTTACAACCCAAGAGGCTTCTTTCAGCTTCTAATGTCTCGAAAACTGTATTTTGCTGCAACCCAGCAAGAGGCTAAAATTAGCCTCTGCACATTTCACAACTTCATGTTTACTTATAACGTACTTAAGGTAAGATTAATTTGTGCTTTTTTAATTTTTTCCAGCACAGATGATTATGATATTAAAAAACACATTTTTCGATAAAATTTCATTCAATTCCGACACAATTCATTTTTCCCGATATTTTTGGTTTTAGTGCGTTGTAATTTTGTGACATTGATCAGTCTCATCACCTTTGTCATGACTTGTCTAATGAAGAAGGGTACCTCTACCTGTGTCATTGATTCATTGATGAATCACATCACATGTGTGTTTATTTGGATTGTAGCAGAAGGGTATCCCCACCTCATTATGTCATTGATGAATCAAATCACTTTTGCAATTGTATAAGTGAGTGATGAATCACATCACCTTTGGCTTGTGTCGTCCACTAGTAGAAGGAAATTTACCACTATCTCACTATAAATGGTCACTTCCGTATGTGTAATCGTTCACAACACACAACTTCATGAGTTCCTCAAGCAGTTCTTCATCAGGCGAGCAAGAGCGGTTCAACTACCAACGTCTCCAACTGATTGATAGCATGCTAGATGAAGAAGAAAATGTTGCACCCCGCCAAGAAATCGGACTCCGACAGACCGTGAGAGAGAGGCCGCCCATGCACATCTGATGAGGGATTAATTCTCGCCAAATCCGACATACAATGATCGCATCTTTAGGAGGCGATTTCGGATGCGAATCAGGTTGTTCAATCGTGTCTTGGGCGACGTTGTTATGATTTGACCTTTTTTAATATCCGTTAATTTAAGATCGTTAATGCATGACCGTTATTTTATAGTCGTTGAAAGAGCACTACACATTCAAAAATATCAGAATAATCAAACAAAACATAAATGCAATGACCAAATTGCAAAAGAGAAAGACAGGAAGGATTAAAAAAAGGGGGGCGGTTGCTGCTGGCGGCCAGACGTCGCGCGGGCGCTTGCGCCTAGGCTTGGCAATGGGTAGGGTAGGGTCAGGGTATGGGGTCAACCGTACCCTTACCCTCAGGGTATAACTTTGGAAAATACCCGACCATTTACCCTACGGGTTTTCAACTATCCTACCCTTACCCTACCCTACAAATACCCACAGGGTTCGTGGGTACCCTAGATATTTTAATATATTATTATAACACAATTTTATCGATAATGATTATACCAAAACGCATTATTCTCAACCACGTAACTAAAATGAAAATATTATATAAGCACTAGATATATATAAATTAGTCAATAAAGTAATGTTATACAAATATTACGATCAATTTCTACTATCATCATCATTATACATTCTAAATCAAAACTTGAATCATGTGTAAGTAAATAATTAATGGTTATGATGTGCTTTTATATTAGTTAATTGTGAATCATCTCACGAATCAACCGTAGACAATAGTTTGTTTGGTAATTTTACATAAAAAATACTTAAATTTATAGTGAGGTTAAAGGTATGGTATTTTGCGGGTGGGGTTTTGGTCATATCCTTACCCTACCCTTACCCTACTTTTTCAACTAAGAGAATACCCTTACCCTACCCTTACCCAGTCAACACAGGGTATTATCCTCGTTGACGAGGTAGGGTGGGGTAGGATACCCTAGGGTAGGGTATCAATTGTCATCCCTACTTGCGCCACACGCAGCGGCAGCGCAGCGTCTGGCCATCAACAGCAGCCGCCCCCTTTTTTCTTTTGCTTTTTTCTGAATGGTGGGACCCAATGGGAGGCCAAGAGGCCAACCTTCCTTCTAAAATCAGCCTCCCACTTTCACTTTTAGTCTTTTAACCTCTCAATTTTCCTCCCATTGTAGCAACACTCACCCCTAAACTTCCACTCTTAAACCCTTGGGTTGTATTTAGCCTTATGAGGTTTGAGTTTTGTGTTTTCATTCTTTCATATTTAGACTCATTTCTAAATATGTTATGCCTCAACTTCCAAATAATCTCCGAGAGGGATAAGATCCATTGGGTAAGCTGGAAACGGGTCAAATCCCCAAAATGCAATGGGGGTCTCGGCATTCAAGACCTGAGAATTCTCAACTCGGCTCTTCTGTGCAAATGGATTTGGCGTTATGCTGTGGAACGTTCGACTTGGTGGCGCTCTCTGATAACCATCAAATGCGGCGTGGGAGTTTCGGAATGGCAACCTATCTGGCATTTCCGATCTGCCGGTCTCTCAGTGTGGAAGTCGGTGATCTCTAGTAGTCCTATTTTCTGGACCTACGGCGTAATCGATCCAGGGGGCGGGATGTGTGCTTTTTGGTTTGATTTCTGGGTTGGGGGAGTGAGTTTAGCTAGTAAATTCCCAAGAATCGCGGCGGCTGCCCAATTCTTGGGAGCAAGTGTTTCTGACGTTTTCTGTTTCTCTGACAGGCTTCTTTGGTCGATTCCTCTTCGTCACCAGCTCCGCGGGGGCGCTCTTGAGGAATGGTTTAGGTTTCTAATACATCTCTCTTCCATTCCGCAAGAGCTCCTCACAGAAGGCCCTCCACACATCACTTGGCCGCTATGTTCGGATGGTGTCTTCACAGTTGCGTCTCTTAGAAGAAGGATTGTGTCAGAGAATCTTCATGATTCATCTTTCTTCCCCGCCGGTATCATTTGGATCCCCGCAGCCCCGTCTAAGGTCTCTTGCCTTCTTTGGAGAATCTTCCTCAACAAGATCGCGACTATCGACAACCTGCAGAAAAGAGGCTTCCGTTTGGCGAACAAATGTGTGATGTGCAATTCGAATCTTGAGTCTGTCGATCATCTCTTCCTGCGCTGCGATTACTTCTCCTCGGTTTGGACTCTCCTCAGTTCTAGACTTTCCCTCCATGGCCCTCTTCCGTCAGCGGTCTCGGCCTTCATACTCGGTTGGAAAGGTATGAACTCCGCTCAGAGCTCCTCACGAGTCATGAATATTCTTCTTCACGCGGCTTTTTGGCATATCTGGAAAGAACGTAACTCGCGGATTTTTAAGGAGTCTTCAAAGCCTCCTCTCGTGGTCTTTCGGCTAATATGTTTTGATATAGGGGATTGGCTCAGTGCTGAAGGTAGCTTTTCCCTTCCGATGCTCTTCATTGGAGGCGAGCTATATTTGACAACGGCTGATACTCTGTTTTTGTTATGTGCCTCTGTTTTTAAGGGCCTCTGTTTTAGTAGTTTAAGTTGCTGACTCAACCTTTGGTTTGAGCTTGACTTTCCCAGGTGCTCTGTTGGAGTATTCTGAGACTTTTTGTTCCTCCTCCTACCAATTTGGTAGATGGTTAGTATATAATACATACAATTCAGATAAAAAAAAAATAATCATTTCTATCCAAAACTCAACTTCTCAAACACACCATTTTCAAAATCCCACATTTCATCGAATACATTAATTTTTAAACCTTGAATACTTAGATTAGATGAATTTTAGGTGTTCTTCGAGGTTCAGATGATGTTTTAACTTACAATTGTAATTGAGTTTTGTTCTTGTTTGATTAGCTTGAATAAGACATCGTTAGACTCGACAGAGCATCAAGTCTTAAAACATTAAAACCAGACCATACACCTATACACTCGACGAATAGTCTAATGACTGGATACATTGTTACATTTGACGAATAGCCGATTGACTAGTCCGTCGTTAAGAGCATTTCACCAAGTGATAAGAAATTTCAAAATCCAAATCATTGCTGTATATATGATCCCAGTTTAATGGAGGTGGTACTGACACGTGTGTCGATGCCAATTGTTGAGCTCTGTTTTTATATATAACTCAATCCAAACAAATTTCACAGAGAGATTAAATTTCCATGGCGACGAAGCAGAGACCACACGTTCTTCTTCTTGCACTCCCAGCACAAGGCCATGTTTTCCCTATGATGAAGCTAGCACTTAAGCTTACCAACCACGGAATCAATGTCACAGTTGCTAACTTGGAATTCATTCACCAAAAGATTATCCCACAACATAAGAAAACAGAGCAGCAGAGCCATGGTGGATCAAGCTGGTTTCACTTGGTGGATTCGGTTCCGATTTCGACCTCAGTGATCCGACGATATTTGAAGAGTGCGCGGGAAAGTACTGCCGATTCAACTGCGGGAGCTGCTGCTGCTGCAGATTCAGCAAGAAGATCAGCAGTTCAATTGGGTCATTGCTGATGCATTCCTCTCTGGAGCGTTTGTAGTAGCTAAGGAATTCGGGATCAAAACGGCTGCGTTTTGGACTGCTTCCATGGAGAATTTGGCTTTGATGCTGCGTATTCCTCAGCTCATTGATTCCGGCACTATTGATGAAAACGGTAGTCAAATTGATAAAGTAGTAATTTCTGGGTTTTGTTGTTTTGTTTGTTTGTTTGTTTGTTTGTTTGTTTGTTGTTCATACTATCTTGGATTAATTGCAGGTTTCTTGGTGAACAAAGAGTTGCCGATTTCGATCTGTGAAGAGATACCCGCTTGGAAGGGTAACGAGTTACCATGGAGTTGTCAATCTGACGAACTCCAAACCTTTTTATTCAAGCACTCCTACGTGAAGCCGTCACAACACTTGTCACTTTTCGACTGCGTAATCGTCAACTCGTTTCACGAACTTGAGCCGTCAGCTTTTCAGTTGTTTCCCAACTTCCTTCCAATAGGTCCATTGGTCACAGATTCCCAAAACAGCAATCTTCCAGGAAGCTTTTGGCGTCAGGATAGAACCTGCTCGGCCTGGCTTGACAAGCATCCTCCGAAATCGGTCATATACGTTGCATTTGGAAGCATCACGGTTCTCACCCAGCACCAATTCCAAGAACTAGCATCCGGTCTTGAAATGACTGGAAGGCCGTTCCTTTTGGTGATCAGGACAAATTTTGTGGAAGGATCGGGATCGGGCCTGAAATTCCCAGATGGGTTTCTTGAGAGGGTTTCCGACCGAGGGAAGATCGTGGAGTGGGCAAATCAAGAGGAGGTGCTTTCTCATTCTTCTACGGGATGTTTCCTGAGCCATTGCGGATGGAACTCGGTATTGGATGGGTTGTGGTCTGGAATTCCGTTTCTGTGTTGGCCCTATTTTATTGATCAGTTCCATAACAGAGAATCAATATGTGAAGCTTGGAAGGTTGGTTTGAAATTGGATGCTGAAAATGAGACCGGATTGATTACCAGCTCGGAAATTGCTAACAAGGTTGAACAAGTGCTTAATGATGAAACTGTAAACGGCAATGCAATTAGATTGAGGAAGCTTGCTAGGAGAGTGTGAACGAGGGTGACTCTTCTTATCACAATTTCTTGAGTTTCATCGACAATTTGTGTTCTTAATTAGTTGGGATTAAATATGTTGAAAACATTTGTTACTTAAATAAGAAATTTAGAAATTTGTGTATCAATATGAACTCCTGCAAAACATTTTTTTTTTCAGGATATCTCCAAAAGAGATATCGTAGACCGTGAACCAGGAGCTAAAAAAAAAAAAGAGAGGAAAGAGAGGAAAGGGGGTTGGGTTGGGGTTGGGGTGGAAATTTATCCACCAACTATTTAATTAACCAAGTGGTCTTAAGTTAATCAAACCTGTAGAATTTGGTAGATAAGCCAATGCCTCTTTTGCGAGATTATGAGCGATGATATTGTGATCCCTTGGTATAGTTTTGTATTCTACGTAATCAAAGTCATTAATGAGCATTCTAATTTCATTAACAATTGATCCTGCTGATGAGTGTAAGGTTTTACTCTGCGCAATTTTATTTTTAACCTGTTGTGCATCTCCTTCTATCACTACATTTTAAAGGTTTAATTCTAAACAAAGAAAATGACTTCTCTATTCTCAAGGCATTCAATGATGTATCCCATGCAGCTTTATTACAGCAATTAACAGGCGAACTTGATAGGAATCACCTAAATTGCTCAGCTTTCCTTTTCTAGTTTTCGTTCAAGAGAATACCAGCAATCATAATACTTATAAAGTTTATTACCCGTAAACCGAAAGAAACTCAATTCAAGAACCGATTCGGTCAAACCTTTATAGAAGGATGGAACCTGAAATGAAACACCAACATCAAGAGCACAAATCTGCAACAAATGCTTCAAACATGAGGAATGAAGATCCTGCTGCAACAGTAGCCATTTCCCTAAGCTTCATTGAATTGGATTCTATGGTCTGATCAGAAAGCAACTCATCGACCTTCCTCGAAATCTTCATCCTCGTGATCATGGATGAATCATCGGGCTTCAATTCGAGACCGATCTTCCAAGTTACACAAATGTACTTGCTGTTGTGGAACTGATCGAAACAGAAAGGCCAACATAGGAAGGGTACTCCTGCTACCAAGCCATCCAGTGTAGAGTTTCATCCGCAATGGCTCAGAAAACATGCAATCAAAGGGTGCGAAAGGACCTTCTCTTGATTCGCCCACTCTACTATCTTCCCTTGATCCCCCACTCTTTTCAGGAACCCATCTGGGAATTCTGCAATCAGGATGGAAAATAATCAATAAACTCATAAACTATTTATTTTACGGAGTTACCTAAATGTCTACTAGCTAGAATCCTTGCTTCGCCACTGGTACCTGATCCTCCATTATCGGGCCTAACGACCCACAGAAAGGGCCTGCCAGTGAGCTCCAGGCCCAATGACAACTCATCGAACTGTAGCTGAGTCTGTATAGTTGCAATGCTCCCAAATGCCACGTATACGACACTCCCTCGATCCTGCCTGTCAAGCCACTCTAAGCAACTTCGGTCTTCGGTCCACATGCTTCCTGCAAAAGGTCGTCCTGAATGTTCGCTACCGATCATTTGCAACGGACCTATTGGGAAGAGGTTAGGAATCAGTCTGCAGGCAGATGGCTCGAGCTCGTGGGACGAGTTGACCAGAAGATAGTCAAAGTTTTGGCAGCATTCTGCCACGTTGGAGCAGCAGCTTTGGAATGACAGCTTTCGGAGCTGGTCTGGGAATCCTGGATGGCTGCATGGCAACTCGTTTGCTTCCCAGGTTGGATTCCTTTAGCCATTCGGATTAGTGATTCGGTTAATGCAAATCCTGACAAAGCCAACGACGTTAAAATTTCTAATTTAGAGAGCAGGAACACCAACAAAAACATGTATCATGCTGAGTGTCGGAGTCATGATTATAGTAGATCCTAGACTCGAATCGGTATAAGTAAAATTTTGGGTATAATTTGTAAATAATTAGTTAGCAATTGGGTCGAATTCAAAATTACAAGAGTCGGTAATTCTTTTTATGGTGGAAGACTTTGTAGTCTATTAGTATAGTAACTACACCTCCATGGAAGATGTCACAGGGTTCAAATTCACATCCAATCATTAAAAAAAATTAGTTCTTTTTAATGTATAGTCGTTAAATTTATTACAATTATACCAATAAAAAGAAATTATATCACAAATATACGAATTTAGCGGATTCGGGCTTTGGGGACCCTATGCTCGAGCTAAGGGTAGATCTCTCACCTCCGTCGCTATCCTATGTCTGCATAATTCTACTAATAAAGGTGGCCACAAAATGCACTTTATTACTATAAGAGGAGAATCGAACCTCAACCTAATAGTTAAGAGACAATGTCAACGCCAACCAATAATATTGTCAATTAGCTCACACTTTGTAATCAACTTCATTATCAGAGGTGAGAGAATCATATCAAACCTCGATCTCATAGTTAAAAGACAAGGTGAGCAGTCAACACTGTTATTGGTCCACACCCTCTCCGTTACCGTAAATAAGGACAGGATCACAAGGTGAACAATCCAACAATATCGACCTAACGGTTAGATATAGACAACCATATTTCACACACAAGATCCAACCAAAACCAGTCACCCACTCACCGTCGTGATCCAAAGCCCCGAGCTGAAGAAGCCGTGGAATGTTCATGAACAAGGCCAAGTTGGCAGCACTAGCAAGAGAAAACGCCACCGTCTTGATCCCAAGTGCCTTAGCCTCACGGAATGCCCATGCCAATGACACATCCGCAACCACACAAACCACCTCCTTATCACCCTCCTCGTCCTCCTCGATTTCCTCAACCTTGCGCCGCAACTCAGCCGACATTATCCTTCCCATGCTCTCCATTTGTTTGACCTGATCGAGTTCCAGCTCGTCAGGAACTCCGACGAGCCTCACCCGACCAAACCCCTCCATGAGTACAAGATCCTCTCGCATTGCATCAACGATTTTGCGGTATATATGATCTCTAAGTTCATGACTGTTACGTGGATCCCTCGATTGGCTAGCTTGTGTGCTAGCTTCATTAGAGGGAGTAGATGGCCTTGTGCTGGGAGTGGTATCATGATTACGTGAGGTTGCTTGGTCATGATTGATGATCAAGAAAATGGGAGGTAGTTTAATATAGATCACTATTCAATGTCAGGATTAAGTAGATGCTGGGCTGATATACAAAATATAATGGGTCGAACATATTTTTTGTACGAATATTTTAGTTATTTGGATCCAGGACCCTGGACCCTGACCCAGGATGGACTCCCCCTCACTTTGCCAATGGTCATGCTATTCTAAAGCGACGAAACCCTAATTAATATATAAATTTTTTGAAATGCAAGTGATGAATGACCGATATTTGGCCGGCATTCCATGCTAGGGGTCGGAAGTTTCACTTTGAGGACCAATCCTTGATAATCAATTTTTTTCATTTGGGTTTAGTATTAGGGCATCTTTTCAATCATTACTAAAAATTGGATCTTTATTAAGCTACTAATGAACAAGATATATATGAGTGTCCATATATAAATGAGGTTTTGAACCTATATCTTATATATATATATATAACTACCAATTTACCCTCCTACTGCCAAACCACCATTTTTGCAACTTGCAAGACTATAATTTTTAACTGTCTAGTGTCCTATATTTTTGGAACCGATCATTGGCTGTGTCACAATGCTACATAATTTTTTAGCTACAATCAAGGCGAAATCACGACTTGCAAGTAAAATTTTCTTATTTTCGTACTTCACTTGACAATTGTTTTTAAAAAATATTTGTATATGATTGTAACTAGATTAGTGCGGCCCGTTGGCCGATTTGAACATTAAATGATAAATAGATTTATTCCTTTGTAATAGTTAGTAATAAAATTTAAAACCTTGATTTTGAAAGATATTTACAACTTACTAATTAAAAATATAAAGAAAATATAATTTGTTAGATTAACTTTAATAAACTAAATTATTGTACTCCCTTATTTTTAAAAATATTGAATTCAAACTAAATTTGTCAAACTTAATTGAATAACAAACAATAAAGTGAAAAAAAAAATGGACATCCTCCCAAACTTGAAACTACCAACACAACATTTTATCCCACCCATTGTTTTTTTGGCAGGAAAAATAATGTGGCTGCATTTTTTTTAGGACAGTCAATGGTTGAAATTTGAAATTGAAGAAGAGGAAAGAAAAGCTTCAAAATTAATGAGGTGTCAACTTCTGAAAATCATTTCTGCATATATATGTTTATAGATATTAGTGTTTACATACGAATCTTGGACTTTGCATGGACTTAGACAAAACTCTAACCATTTGGTCAAATTAAAATTTGAAATTAAATTAAAATGGTTAAAATATATCTACTATCTATACTACTAGATTGTGTGGTCGTGCAATGCCACTACACGTTAAATATATTTCATATGCCGGTGTATTCACCCGTTGAATGTACTAAATAATTTTTTATGCAAAGTATTTTGCGATACATTATCACCCACGCAGTTTTACGAATAGAGAAATAAGGCTACTAGGCAAGAGATCTTAGTCTATAGCGATATTGGATAGTTCCTCCAACCTTCAAACGCCTCCTCAATATAGAATATAAAGATGAAGAACTACTAAGCTTGTTCCAGCCTTGTCGCCTGGCCCAATAATGGAAGCCCAAGCCTGTTGGTCCTCCGGGAGTGGTGTACCTCGTAAGCAGTGTGGGGGTAGTTAGTTCAAGGAAAAGGGGAGGCGATCAGTTTAAGGAATGGGAAAGGGAGGCGAGTAACGTGCCGCGGAGCGTTTGTCCGCTGGGTAAAAGTGTTGTCCTCTGGTTAATAGGATGTACGGGGGTATTTATAGTACCCCTGCCTTGGTTGCCAAGGCTGAATCCTGGCCATTCGTTTGTAGCTCCCGTAGGATGTTGACACGTGTCCGCTTTGTCTTGGAACCCTAAGTGTCGCCAAGTAACCCTAGGAGCCTGCCGTGTGGGCCGTCGCTTTGGGCCTTACTCCACTTCCTGGGTTTGCCCATTCAGCCCATCTGACTTACCGCCTAAGTCCGGACCTCCAGCCCTAGCCGCCGTGTTTAGGCTGCCGTGTGGGCCCCTGGGATTCCGGCGGGCCGGGCCCATCAATTGCCCCCCAGCCCTTAGTCGAGCTTTGCTTGGCTGGGGGCTTACTTATAGCTCGGATCGCCTGTCCTGTGATCGCCGCAGTAGGACCCATCAATTTCCCTCAAGCCCTTAGTCGAGCTTCGCTTGGCTGAGGGTTTTTGGTCGCCTATGCCGTGTCGCTTTGTCGCCTTGTTGTCTTGTTGCTTTGCTGTCTTGGTTCTTAACCCTCTGTTAAGTCGCCCTTGTGTCTATGTTTTTATCGCCTCATCTCTTTTATCGCTGCTTTCTATCGCATCCATTTTTTAGTTTTCCCTGCGCCTCTCTACCGCTCAGGGTATTATGGTCTTTTACTCCCTACCTTGCTGGAGAAGTTGGGGAACTCGGGGTATTTCAGTAATTGCCCAGAAAGCCATCATTACCTTATCCCTTCAAACGTCACCTCAGCCGCGCGTGCCCCCAATGAAACGTCGCGACGGCTCAACTTCCCGCCAACACGCCCTTTTAACCGCGCGTGTGTCTCGTTCATTCGCCGCGACGGTTCCACTCCCGCTCACTGCACTCCTATATAAACCCCATTCTTACCGTCTTCCTCCGTTTTTTACTCTTTCTCTGCCACCTTGCCTCTCTGTTTTTACAGTCTGCTTGCCTCCACTGCTTCTTCCTTCCTCCGCCGATCGGAAAACGCTCATTTTTCCGTCTTCCGACCACCGGAAAACGTTCATCTCTCTTTACCATTTTTCAGATGTCTGGAGCTCCTTGACGCCCACCTGGTACG
Source organism: Linum lewisii (assembly GCA_034768395.1). Taxonomy (NCBI): domain Eukaryota; kingdom Viridiplantae; phylum Streptophyta; class Magnoliopsida; order Malpighiales; family Linaceae; genus Linum; species Linum lewisii. Next base: position 63,094,442 of record CM068300.1, read on the forward strand.
TGACTCCTCCCTTCTTTCTCACTCTCACTGCCATCCTGCCGTGTGTTTCCTTCTCTTTTCTACTTCTTGATATTTTTCTTGAACCATGGATTCCGATTCCGATAGCCAAAACCAAAGTCATTCCTACTCCGCGGTACCGACTCCTCACCCTCTCCTTCATCCCCTCCTTCAACTTCCAGCCAGTCTCCTGCACCAGTGTCCTTAAATCCTCCATCTATGGCCGAAACCTCGTCTGCCCAAATTTCCGACGTAGCAGAGGAGAATTTTGATGAATCTCCTGCCCTGCCTTTTTGGGGTCCCCACCAAAAAGGATTCGAGCGGGTCCGTCATGGGGTCGAGATTGATCCTGAGGCGACTAGAGTCACCGGCTCCTACTCCATTGGCAACTGGCAGTCTATGTGGGGAAGAGCTACTTGTGACGAGCGCACGGTCATCGGCCCGGGCTACTTTCCTTCAGGGTCGGTGAAGAGGATCGCCCGCGTTCTTCCATTCGCCATGCTGCCATCTACCTGGGAATTCGCCGTGGCCTCTCGGCTTTCCACTATTGGCAATTGCCCGCCAGGGTGGCACGGCGTCTGGACCGAGGCCTTCACCAACGGCCTTCGCCTTCCGCCATCATCGTTCACGGTCGACCTGCTTGGGTGCTTTGGCGCTTCTCTTGGCGCCTTTAATGTCGGGTGTTGGGCTACAGCCTCTGCTTTTGAATGCAGCTGCGTGACTAAGAAGATCGCCCCCACTCTGCGGTTGTTTCAATTAATTCATTATGCCAAACACACCTCCAATGGCATCAGTTTCGTTCGCCGAGCTGATCTTACTCAAAAGGGCACTTACTCATCCCGAAACCTCGCCCTACATGGTACCATTCATTTTTCTACTTCCGCCCCAGCGACACGGATCGCCATTGGGCTTCGCTGCTCCCCTCATCCTGGTCTTCTGGTGACGTGAGTTCTTTCAACGCCGAGTTTGATCCTACTCCTGATGAAATACTCCTACGTCGCCAGATCCTTCTTGATTGCCATCACTTATCGACCACTTCTGGCCTGCGGACTGCCTAGGCGGGGATACGAGGAGGTATACTTTATGTCTTAGGCGCTGCTGATTGTTTTCCTCCCTTCCTAGCTGTCGCCGTTCATCTTGCGTAATTGAGTCGTTGTAGCCAAACCCTTAGGAATGTATAACCTTTATATTATCGCCCACGTTTTTTTTTTATACGCTTATCCTTTTTGTGCTCTCTTCTCTTTCCTTTTTTATACTAATCTTTGGATGTACTTTTTCTAGGCGCCGTAAGCCTCGCTGGGTGCCTCCTTAGTACCACCGCGCGTGGTCCTGTCGCCGAGACTCGTCCCAGCCGCTCTGAGGCTGCCCACGTCGCCCCTGTTTCTGCCCAACCTTCACCTGACAAATCTAAGGGGAAGAGGAAGGCGGCTGAGACGGATGAAAGCCTCCTTTCTTCAAAGAGGAAGAAAAAAGCTGGGGTTTCCAAGCCGAGGATAAAGGCAGGTGAGGGCTCCAGTAATCTACCGCCGCCACCCCCACCAGTGATAGAGGTGGAGGATGTCGATGCTGAGACTGAAACTCCCCTTCGCCGCTCTCGTCGCCAATCGCCTCCGGTAAATGACAATCCTTCTGCGGGGAGCCCTTAGAGCATCCTGCTGACGAGAACGTCATCTCATATGACGACTCCTATCTTCCTGACGAACCTATTCCTCTTCCCCGGGATCCGGAGCATCCCGAGTCTGAGCCGGCTGCGGAGCTTGATCTTCGCCCCACCGAGCCTGCTCGCGACCACTCTCGCCCGCCTCCTGTCAACACCGACCGTGCCCGCCGGCCCGGCTGGACAGAGCGAGCTAACACTCTTTTCGATCGCCCTGCTCCTGCTGGTCGCGAGGGCGAGGGTCCCTTTCGCCTTCCCTACTTCGCTGTCGTTCATCCGGTGGCATCCCACATATCGCCCCGGATGGCGAGTGATATCACGGAGGAGTTCTCTCGAGGTGTCTACGAGGGGGTGACCGCTCCTGGTGAGGGCTCGGAGATTTCGGACCTGCATGGGGCAACTTCCTGCCGCCTCCTTCAGGTACTTATGGAATGCGTCATTTATTTGCTTTGTCCTGCTACCTTAGCTCTGCTCGCTGCTTCTTACCCCTTACATTTGTTTTGCTGCCTAGGCCGTGGCCGAGCTCGGCGATCTTTCCTTTGCATGTAAACACATGCAGGAGGAGAATCGGAAGCTGAAGGAGGAAGTTGAGAACCTGCGCTCTTTGCGCATGGAACTCACCCGTTATCATAACGAGGAGAAGGTATTTACTCATCTGCCTCTTCTTTCTCCCCTTTTATATATACTATTTCCCGGCTTGTCACCTTACGATCCTTGCTAAACCCGCACGTTGTTGTTTTTTTTTTATCTTAGCGACGGGCAGATGCAGCGGCCTCTGCTGCTGAGTCTCTGAAGGGAAGCCTGGCTGAGGCGACTGAGCGGATCTCCCAGATGGAGGGCGTCCAGGAGGACTTGCAATCTGCTAATAGGCACATTGTCGCCCTTGAAGCCGAGTTGGATGAGGCTCGTGTCAAGGTCGCTCAGGTGGAGGAGATAGCCGCCGAAAGGGACAGAGCTAAAGAGCTGCTTAATGACTCTCTGGCGGCTGAATCGGCGGCGGATCATGATCTTGCCGCTGCCAAGGCTCAGTATGATGAGACTGTGGCTTATTACACTCATGCTCTCGGCGAGAGTATGCGTGTGGTAATGCGCAGCTGTCGTAATGAGTTCTACGAGCTGTTTCCCAACAAGGGCTAGCCGGGGCGAAAAATGGTTCGAGCCGTCCTCCGAGGCCTCAATCGTTATAACTTTGGGGTTCCCGACCTTCCCGATGCCGAGGAGGAGACTTATTTTCGAGATGCTGCTCGCTTGGAGCGGGAGATAGTGGCGGCAGATGCTGAATATGTGGCGGCCACTCGCCGCAGCCGTGGCCTGCTTGATCTGAACCTCGATGGATCAGAGGTTCAGCCGCCATCATCTGATCAAGCCCCCTCGACCAGCGGCAAAGACTTCCATTCCCCGCTGACCCTTCCAAAGCTGGTGAGAAGGGCTCCGGCGCTAAAGACCCGTGATCCCGCTTTCAACCTGTTGTTATTATTGCTATCTTTTCAGACAATCATCATGTTTCTGCGTGCTATTGCTGTTTTCCTCTCTTTCTCCTTCTCTTCCTTTTTTTTTGTAAAAACTGCTTTATTTAACTCTTCCTCGCGAATTTTCAATCTTTGGTCTTTTATCTTATTACACCTCTCTTGATCGCTTTGCTTCTTTTCATCATTAACTAGATGTTATACCGATAGCTTTGATGCCCTTAGGTCTTACACAGTGATTTGTTAATGCCGTAGTCTTACATAGCGATCCAATGCCTTAGGTCTTACATGATAAATTTGATGCCCTTAGGTCTTACATAGTGATTTGTTAATGCCCGTAGGTCTTACATAGCGATCCCAATGCCCTTAGGTCTTACATGATAAATTTGATGCCCTTAGGTCTTACACAATGATTTGTTAATGCCCGTAGGTCTTACATAGCGATCCCAATGCCCTTAGGTCTTACATGATAAATTTGATGCCCTTAGGTCTTATATGACGATCTTTGCTGCCCTTAGGTCTTACACAATGATTTGTTAATGCCCGTAGGTCTTACATAGCGATCCCAATGCCCTTAGGTCTTACATGATAAATTTGATGCCCTTAGGTCTTACACAATGATTTGTTAATGCCCGTAGGTCTTACATAGCGATCCCAATGCCCTTAGGTCTTACATGATAAATTTGATGCCCTTAGGTCTTACACAATGATTTGTTAATGCCCGTAGGTCTTACATAGCGATCCCAATGCCCTTAGGTCTTACATGATAAATTTGATGCCCTTAGGTCTTACACAATGATTTGTTAATGCCCGTAGGTCTTACATAGTGATCCCAATGCCCTTAGGTCTTACATGATAAATTTGATGGCGCAAAGACATATATTAGATTCAAACATTAGGGCCCTTAGTTGCCTTAAAAACTAGCCTCGGTTACAAGTGTCTTTTTAATCATAATATCGCCTGAGATGCATGGAGTTCCAAGTTTTGGGGATCTTTGCTCCATCTAACTCTGCTAGTTTGAAGGTGTTGGCCCCTACCACTCGCCGTACTCTGTATGGGCCTTCCCATCCGGGGTTGAGCTTGGCCGCCCCAACCGCCGGCCTGAAGATCTTTCGCAGCACTAAGTCATTGAGCGCGATGTGATGTGGTCGGAGCTTTAAATTGTACCGCCTGGCTAACTGCTCCTTTTCAGCGATCAGCCGCATCTGTGCCTTTTCTCTTTCTTCCTCAATCATATCTACGTTAAGCATCAATTCTTGTTCGTTGACCTCATCCCTGTATTCCTGTATTCGGATAGATGGGATTGAGATTTCTACCGGAAGGACCGCCTCAGTCCCGTACGTCAATGTGTAGGGAGTCTCCCCTGTCGCCGTTTTATAAGCCGTACGGTGAGCCCATAGTACATGATCAAGCTCCTCGACCCATACGCCCTTACAACCATCCACTCTTTTCTTTAAACCCTGTAAGATAAGCTTATTAGCCGCCTCCGCCTGTCCATTAGCTTGTGCGTAAGCGACCGAGGCGAATCTCAGATTTATCTTCAGGTCATCACAAAACTCTTTAAAGACCTGCGAGTCAAACTGAGTTCCATGGTCACATATAATACTTTCTGGTATACCAAATCTGGTGACGATACTTTTAAATGCAAACTTCTGTATCTGCTTGGCGGTGATACTTGCCACCGCTTCCGCCTCAACCGACTTGGTGAAATAATCGACAGCCACGATGAGGAATTTCCTTTTCCCTGAGGCTTCCGGAAATGGGCCTAGGATATCCATCCCCCACCTCGCAAATGGCCACGGACTGACATTCGCCTGGAGCGCTGTTGCTGGCAACTTGTGGTAACTTGCAAATTCCTGACATTTGTGGCATTTCTTCACCAGATCGCCAGCCTCCTTTCTCATTGTTGGCCAATAGAAGCCCTGGTATATTAAGTTCCTTTCCAGACTTCTTGTTCCCAAGTGAGTACCACATACTCCTGAATGTACTTCCTCTAGGGCTCAAGCTGCATCCTCCTCTCCCAGGCATCGCAAGTATGGACCCATAGCTGATTTTCGATACAGCTCTCCCCCTATTATAGTACACCTTCCTGCTTTTCGCCGGAGCTTAGTCGCCTCCAACTGATCGCTTGGTACAGTGTCGTCATCCAAGTATTCAATAATAGGCGTTCGCCAGTCGCTTTTCCCAATTCCGTTAATCATGTGAAAACACTGCTTCGTCCTTGTTTCCTTTTCCACTGTAACCATTCGCCCTTCTTCAAAATTGTCGCCGTTGCTAGTTTCGATAATGCATCCGCGTGGCAATTCTCCTCCCTAGCAATCTGGGATATAACCACCTTTTTGAATTCCGATATAAGCAGTTTTACCTCATCAAAATAAGGGAGGAGCGACTCTTCCTTTACCTCGAAGCTTCCATTAACTTGGTTGACTACTATCGCCGAGTCTGAGAAAACTTTGATGTTAGTAACCCCCATACTCTTGGCGATTCGTAAGCCAGCCTCCAATGCCCCATACTCAGCTGCATTGTTGGTTCGATTAGTTGCGAATCGCAATGCAACCTCGTGGAGGATCCCACCAGGAGACCTTAGGACTATCCCCACGCCTGATCCTCCTTTACTCGAGGCCCCATCTGTAAATAACGTCCACTCATCGCCTTCCTCGTTATCTTCTTGTACCGCCCCTTCGACTACAAAGTCCGCAAGGACTTGAGCCTTGATCGCCGTTCGCGGTTGGTACCGAATGTCATACTCGCTTAGCTCGATAGCCCACTTAGCTAATCGCCCTGCCACGCTCATAGATCTTAACGCATTCTTAATCGGAAGATTCATGAGCACATGTATTGTGTGTGCCTGGAAATATGGTCGCAACTTTCTGGCCGCGCAGACCACAGCGTATGCCATTTTTTCTATCGCCGGGTATCTTGTTTCAGCATCGACCAAGGTTTTACTTGTATAAAAAACAGGGTGTTCGGCTTTGTCCTCTCTTCGAACTAAGACCGCACTAACTGCCTTTGGAGAGATCGCAATATAGAGAAATAAATCTTCATTTACCCTTGGAGATGCAAGTACAGGAGGGGTAATTAAAAATTGCTTCAGCTCTTCAAAAGCCTTGTTACATTTGTCATTCCATGCAAACTTTGATGCATTCTTAAAGTCGCAAAGAACGGAGCACAGCGGTCGGCGATCCTGGGGATGAATCGATTGATTGCCGTCAGTCTTCCAGATAGAACCTGAACCTCCTTCACAGTCTTTGGAGGGGCCATTGCTGTAATTGCCGCGATCTGCGCTGGATTAGCTTCAATTCCTCTCCTGGTTATGAGATATCCCAGGAACTTTCCTGATGTTGCCCCGAACACACACTTCAAGGGTTCAACCTGAGCGAATACTCTTGCAGTGTATTGAAGGTTTCCCTTAAGTCGCCAAGATGGTCGTCAGATCTCTTACTTTTGACCAGCAGGTCATCCACATACGCTTCCAAGTTTCGGCCGAGCTGCTTGACAAAGACCTTGTCGATCATTCTCTGGTAAGTCGCGCCAGCATTCTTGAGCCCGAATGGCATCACTCGATAGCAGTAGTTCGCCGTGGGCGTCATGAAAGCCGTTTTCTCTTGATCTTGCTTGCTTAAAGGTATTTGATGATATCCTGAGAACATATCCAGAAAGGACAGCATTTCATTGTTCGCCGTTGCGTCTACCAGCTGCTCTATGTTGGGCAAGGGGTACGGATCCTTGGGGCAAGCATCGTTAAGGTTGGTGAAGTCGACACACATTCGCCATGCTCCTGACGATTTCTTGACAAGAACTACATTAGCCAACCACTCAGGATACTGTACCTCTTTGATAAACCCTGCCTTCAAAAGTTTTTCCACTTCATTTGCCACCGCTTGCTGCCTTTCTCTGCAGATGTTCCGCCGCTTTTGCTGGACTGGGCGACTCCCGGGTTCGATCGCTAGAGAGTGTTTGATGATGTCTGGAGCAATTCCTGGCATGTCACTTGGTGACCATGCGAACAGGTGCGAGAACTCTTGGAGCAACTTGACCAACTCCTGTTTCTTGTTATCGCTCAGGTAGGACGAAACTCGAACTGTCTTACTTTCATCTTCTTCGAACAGCGGTATTGGGACGTCCGATTCTGCTGGTATGACTCTTTCTCCTTCATTCTCCGCCTCCAAGCTTATGGTGAGGCACGTGCTTTTAGTCGCCGCCCTGTAACACCTTCTGGCGATGTCAGGGTGTCCCCAGGCAAAACCTATCCCTTCATTAGTAGCGAACTTCAGTACTTGGTGCACTGGGAGGAGATTGCTTGGAAGGCGGCGAGTGCAGGTCGCCCTAGGATCATGTTGTACGTGGATTGACAATCCATGACATGGAAGTCGATGGATCGGGTGACCTGCAAGTCTCCATCCCCAATGGTTATCGCCATCGTGGCTATCCCCTTGATGGGAACTGTGTGTCCTGAAAATCCTGAGATGGTAGTTTTTGTCTGCCTGAGCAAGCTAGCTGGTAGGTTCATCTTCTTGTACAGCTCCCAGAAAATAATGTCCGCAGAGCTCCCTTCGTCAACCAACACTCGCTCCACTCGGCTATTGTGTGTGATTACTTGAATCACCATCGCTTCCAAACTTGGGCCTCCTACCCTGGCCATGTCTTCTTCCGAGAATCCCAACGTTGGGCGACTGACTTGGTCTATCATCATCACCTCCTTTGTTTCCTCCTTTCTGACTTTCTTTGTCGGGCAACTTTCCCCACCGAAAATGGTTTGATAAACGTGGTTTACCTCAGGTCGAGGCTTTTTCTTGCTATCTTCATTGTCCATAGGCTCCTTAAGTCGGGCGAAAACATCACCCTTCTTGTCTTGTGATTCTCCTTGTCCACGGCGATCATCCTCTTGCGGCTTGTTTTTTCCGCTTTGAGCTGACAATGAAATCCCTGAGACGTCCTTCGTTTATCCACCTTTCGATTTCATTTTTCAATTCCCTGCAGTCTTCAGTGGTATGGCCATGAGAGTCATGGAAATCGCAAAACTTTTGGCGACTTCGCTGATCCGCCGGGGTGAACATTGGCCCCGGCCAGTTGATGGGATGTCCCTTATGCTGCATATACAGCAGAATCTTTCTTCGCGATTCTGAGAGGGGTGTATAATCTGTCCTCTCCTCTTGGTATCCTCTCTCCTGATAACCCCTTTGCTCTCCAGGGTATCCTCTCTCTTGGTAACGCCTTTGCTCCCTGGGCGATATTTCCCGTATGGCCATGTCTCGGAGGGCTGCCCTTTGGCCTGCTTGTTCCCTGTAACGGGCTTTTCTTCCATCTTCGCCGCTCCACGTAAAGGTCTGCTAACTGCTCCTCAATCAAAATAATTTTGTGTACTCTGGTTTCCAAGTCGGACAGCGACTTCGGAGCCACCTGTAGCAGCGACTCCCGCAGCCTGCCGTTATGAGTCGACTAGAATAAACTTGCCGCAGCGATTTCATGATCTACCTCTTGATGGATTGGACGACCCCGGTCCATTCATCAAAGAACTCCTTCAGCGACTGGTTCGGCTTTTGCCTCAGGCTCACCAGCGCTTGCAACGGGACCGTCCTTATTTTCTTGCACTCATACTTCTGTGAGAAGATCCTCGCAAAGCCCTCCCACGATGTTATGATGCCCTCCGGTAGATTCATGTACCACTCCCTGGCTCGCCCTCCCAGTGTCGCCGGAAAAGCTCTGCAATATGCGGCGTCGCCAGCCTGCTGCATTTGCATGGCGATCTGGAAGGCTTGCAAGTGCTCGTCCGGGTCGCCAGTACCTACATACCTATCTAGGTTGGGCGGAACCAACCCCTTAGGTAGTGGCTCGACGAGTATCGCCCTGGACAGAGGCTGGCGAACCGCCATCTGTGCGGGAGAGATTTGAGTAGCCGGGAGGAATTGTTGTAACACTTCCAAATGGGAGTCCGGTGGCGATTGCCTGTCCTGAGTGTTGGCCTGAGAGCTTGAGCCTGCTGGGCGATCACCGTTTTCAACATCTGCGTGAGCTCAGCATTCTGTTGCTCAAGGGACCGAAATCGCTGCTCCAACAGCTCATAGGCATCGCCGGCCGGAATAGTACTCTGGGACTCCGAGTCGCCTTCGAATTCGCGCTCCATGTTTCTAGTGAGGTTTGGGTCTGCTCGAGAACCTGGGTTGACATGCTTGACAGGTGTTACTCCATCTCCTCTTTCGCCATCCTCGCCCATCAGAGTGGGAATCGCTGATGAAGCCATTCGCCTTGAAAAGTCGCCTGATCGCCCCTATCTGGGGCGCCAATTGTTCCAGCCTTGTCGCCTGGCCCAATAATGGAAGCCCAAGCCTGTTGGTCCTCCGGGAGTGGTGTACCTCGTAAGTAGTGTGGGGGTAGTTAGTTCAAGGAAAAGGGGAGGCGATCAGTTTAAGGAATGGGAAAGGGAGGCGAGTAACGTACCGCGGAGCGTTTGTCGCTGGGTAAAAGTGTTGTCCTCTGGTTAATAGGATGTACGGGGGTATTTATAGTACCCCTGCCTTGGTCGCCAAGGCTGAATCCTGGCCATTCGTTTGTAGCTCCCGTAGGATGTTGACACGTGTCCGCTTTGTCTTGGAACCCTAAGTGTCGCCAAGTAACCCTAGGAGCCTGCCGTGTGGGCCGTCGCTTTGGGCCTTACTCCACTTCCTGGGTTTGCCCATTCAGCCCATCTGACTTACCGCCTAAGTCCGGACCTCCAGCCCTAGCCGCCGTGTTTAGGCTGCCGTGTGGGCCCCTGGGATTCCGGCGGGTCGGGCCCATCAAAGCTAGAATGTATTTTTTTTTCCTTTTAATTTTTATAAGCCACTGATTCATAACTAGTACGTGCATAATGACATTTGAATTGCCCACATTTATAGTTTATTTGTTGTTTTGTTTGAATTGTCTAAATCCTAATTTGTGTTTTCATATAACGTTATGTAATTTGTATATAATCACAAAAACTTAAGAAAATAAAAGATAAGGCATGAATTAATTATTGTTGCATTCATAACTAACACAAATTAGACTATGATTGATTTTGCATATGTTGTGAGCTATCAAATAAAATAACTATCGACTGATATGTAGAGAATTTATTTAGTTGGATAAGAACAAAAATAGAATAACAACCAAGTTAGAAACCAACTAATAAAAAGACATTAATGAATAGTGTTGAATCTCAAAACCCTGTTTAATGAAATCTTAATTTCGAATCATTGCCCAAAAATATTAATATTGACATGAAACTAACTAAATCGATCACCCCCAAATCTAATACTAGTATTTTTTTTACTATGCATCCTCTATTCTAGTCTTTTACATCTTTCAAACCCAATTTCTTATTATATTTTAACTACATCAAGTACTCAAATTATATCTCTATCTTCTGATTTAGCTCTAATTTGACACAACATAAAACTAATCGAGATCCTAAAGAAGATCAAACTCAAAAACCCCTAAACCATCTGGAGTAAGAACGTAATGATAGGACCGAAAACAAAACAAACCACGATAAATATATGGTCTATGGTCGTCATCTACAGGAGTGTACGTAACTAGACGAACTGGGGAACGAGTCACCCATGACAGTAAAGAGCCACGTTCCCCGTATAAATCACTGGTCACGTAGAATTCTGACATCATTTGCATCTGCAAGAGCGATCTCACCTCCCTCGCCTAAGTAGCGAAAAATATACCCATCAGATAGTTGTGGTTCCCAATGTAGCGTGCAACTACACAGGTTCCCAAAAGAATGTCGCCATACAACTGGTGTACCCTGGATACCACAGCTATCTCGTACACTAGCTCAGTGTGCAGTCCAACTAATATCATCGCCATACGTGACTCAAACCGGTCACCAACACAAAATATGGGCAAATCACCTATTAATGTAGACCTCTCACTGACAATATCAAGCTCCTGCGTAAACAAGTCCCTCAACTCCCTATAGACACGCCATGGATTGGGCTATGGGTCATGCTCTGGGTCGAAATCAAAACGCTGACGATACCGTGCGAGAAGAAAAATCCTTAGATCCATGATAAAATCTTGTAAATAGCATTTTGCAAAATTTAATAAAAATACAAGAAACTAAATGTTCATTATCAAAAGGTTAAATATTCAAACCAAACCAAAAATCCATATTAAGTTAACAGAAAGAATAAATAAGACAAAGCACTAAATCTAAGTCACTAGAAACACCACAACAAAATACCATATACCAAACAGAAATAAAATACAAATGCAGAAATTACAGCCCCCAATACTTCTTCACTTGTCACCCGCCCAAAAATTACTTACAAAACAAAACAACTAGAACCCTAATCCTCTCAGTACAAGAAAAACAATTAATTTTCTATCAACTTAGGAATCAACAATCACAAATCTGTAATAAGATCAACAATCAGTCTATATGTCATTATTTCTCAAATTATGTATCTCCATCTTATCCGCTTTAACTAAATTTTGCCTCGTATACTAAATCTAAAGAGAAATAAGGTCAAACTCTAAGACCAAAAAACCCTCATTAGACTGATTGTTCTTGAATGTGAAAAAGCAGAGGTCTGAAGTCAAGATAACTCTTACACCTATGGATATTCAGTTCTCCGAGGAAAATAATTCTTTCGCTTAATATGTATATCTTATTGGAGTTGGTTGGTGGTCCATCAGCTGATATCAGGGAGTTGTGTTGTCTTGTGTTGCAGGTGAGTAAAGTTGAAGAACACTCTGTGACCGTTAATGTGAAAAATCAGGTGTCCATCAATGTAGATCTTGGTTGTCCTATGTTCGTCAGCCATGATGACCATGGATGCAAAATCGGTAACAATCAGTGTTTTGCCTGTACTTCCTCTTTGAAAGGACTTAAATATTGTAAATAATTTTGTCAATACGTTATGATCTACCGAAAGTTCTACTGTATGAGGGTGATGTTATAAAGAATGGTGTTAAGAGAGAAGAGAAACTCTAGTGGATGGAGATGATGATTGCATAGAGATTTCAGTACTTGGTTTTCGGCGATATAAATCCACTTAGACACAATCATCGGATCCAAAAACATGCAAGAAACTAGAGTCCAATCAATTTCCCTACTTTATCAAATCATCAACTTTATGTAAGTTGCCGATGTAGTTTAGGGCGAATGCGGCTGAAGATTTGTTGCGAGCTAAAACTACCGATGATGATATCGTCATTATCACGATCTCGAAGAATGAAAACAATTAGAATATTATCGAGTTTCGGATTGAAAACAAACATGCATGTATGTTCAATTTCATGTGATTTTGTACTCGATCTTTTTTCTTGGCTTCACTTTCAATAATTTGTTTAATTTTTTTGTTTCAAAAGTTCGTTATTGCGAGTCTAGGCACATTGCCACTGAAATTGAACTATTTGCATTGGAAAAAGTAGAGTATCAAGCTACTGCTACACTTTCCGCAAACCACTTCCACTATCGCAAATCGTTCGATTTCAGTATTTGGTTTTCGGCGATATAAATCCACTTAGACACAATCATTAGATCCAAAAACATGCAATAAACTAGAGTCCAATAAAATTTCCCTACTTTATCAAATTATCAACTTTATGTACCCACCTTTTAAAATACTAATAAAAACTACAAAACATACTCAAATTATATATCTCTATGTAATCTTATTTATGTTAATTCTAAAGAAAAATTAGAGTGTAAATACAAAATTATAACCAACAATACAAAATTAGAGTATAACTATAAAGAAAATTAAAATAACTACATAAACTAGATTGATTTAGGTTGTTTGTGTTCGTTAACCGTGATCATGGCCGATGTAAAATCGGTAACAATCAATGTTTTGTTTGAAACTTCTTTTTCAAGTGGACTTAAATATTGTAGATGATTTTTTCATACGTTATAATCTACCGAAAGCTCTATCGGATAAGGGTAATATTATAAAAGATGATGCTAAGAGAAAAGAAAGTACTCTACTGCCAAAGCAATATATGCAATATTTTAGACTTCAATCGTAGATTAGTCGTCATCGTGGGGAAGAAGACGATTTGAAGTATTTTAACATACAACTCTAACTTGTGATATTGATCTAGAACAGATATTTGTTATCTCTGCTAGTGAGTTTTCTTTCTACTCTTTTGGTCGGTCAGTCCAGATATCTTGTGAACTCAAACCTGGAGAAGAAGTTCCTGAATCATCCAATAAATATGGCATTATTACGGCCTTGTCGTTTAGGGCAGATGTGGCTGAAGATTTGTTGCGACCTAAAACTGATGATGATGATATTGTTATCATCATCACGATCTCGGAGACCGAACATAATCAGATTATTATCGAGTTTGAGATTGAAAACAAACTTACATGTATGTTCAGTTTCCTGTGATTTTGTACTCTATATTTTTTCTTGGCTTTGCTTTCAATAATTTGTTTATTTTTTTTGCTTCAAAAGTTCGTTGTCGCGAGTTTGGGCACGTTGCCACTGAAATTGAACGATTTGCAGTAGAGGAAGTAGAGTATCAAGCTAATGCTACACTTTCCACAAACCACTTCCGCTACCGCAAATCGTTCGATTTCAGTATTTAGTTTTCGGTGATATAAATCCACTTAGACACAATCATTGGATCCAAAGACATACAAGAAACTAGAGTCCAATAAAATTTCCTACTTTATCAAATCATTAACTTTATCTACTCACTTTTTAAATTACTAATAAAAACTACAAAACATACTCAAATTATATATCTTTATCTAATCTTATTTATGTTAATTCTAAAGAAAAATTAGAGTGTAAAATACAAAATTGTAACCAACAATACAAAATTAGAGTGTAATTATAAAGAAAATTACAATAACTACATAAACTAGATTTATGTTGTTTGTCTTCGTTAACCGTGATCATGATCGATGTAAAATCGGTAAAGTTCAATGATTTTCCCGGACTTCCTTTTCCAGTGGACTTAAATATTGTAGATAATCTTGTCATACGTTATGATCTACCGAAAACTCTATCGAATGAGGGTAATATTGTATAGGATGATGTTAAGAGAGAAGAAAGTGCTATATTGCCAACTCTCTATCCAATATTCCAGACTTCAATCGTAGATGAGTCGTTATCTTGGGGAAGAAGACGATTTGAACGTCAATCTACTTTGTGAAGTCGTCGTGTCAGACCATTTGAAATTGGTGGAATTCTTTGCATATTATACTTTTTTCTGGCATATTCCACTCTAAAAAAGTTCCGACCTGTAGACTTCCTTGATCGGCCTTTGCGAATTTCATTTTCCACGAATTCCACAACCGCATTATTTTGAACAAACAAACAAAACAATCCATTTCAAAAGAAAATCATAAGAGAATGATTGGATCCAAAACTCTTAGAAACTCCACAACCGTATTCTTTTGTTATCCACCAAACAAACAATCAAAAAAAAGCAACAAAAATCAAATGAAAATTAGAAGAGAATGATTGGATCCAAAACCCTCAAACAGTCATCTCTAGCCCCCTTCTTGTTGTGCTCGTAAACGGTGAACCAAGCAGGGCCTTCGAAATGTCGAGAACCGCCGGCAAAGATGAGAATCGTCGGAGAAGAAACATGGGTTTTTTTTGTTGTTTAAAATATTAGGGTTTGTAGTGAAATCCTAATTTATTTACTACATATATTGGTTCATGTTTCCTATTTTACCCTTACTTTGTTCCCATCGGTAGATCTAGATCATCATCCAATGGTAGAAAATGTTGCCCTGATATAAGGACACAAAGGGGAGTCTTCATAATATTAGATCCGGGACGACAAAGTAGGAAGAAGAAGGAGGGTAAGGGGAAAATGTTTATTAGGGGTTTGTCATGTGTTGTGATAATTTGAAATAGGCCCAGATATATTTATTAGTACAAGCTCATAAATATAATAAGTATGATATTAAGTCTATTAGTTCAAAGTATTTGGAAGAGGCCTTGTGCTGGTCAACAGATGTGTTCTCTGCAACACGGATCTCAAATCAATCGACCATATGTTCCTCAGGTGCGATTTATCAACCTCAATTTGGACACGGCTTAGTTCAAGTCTTTCCATCCATGGTCCGCTCCCGTCCTCGACATCGGACCTCATCTTAGGATGGAAAGGTTTGAACTGTGTCAAAAGCTCCTCCAAGGTTATGAGATTCCTCCTCCATGTTTTCCTCTGGTTCATTTGGAAGGAGGGGAACGAAAGAATTTTTAAGGACTCCTCCAATGCCTCTTTGGCTATCTATCGAAGACTCTGTCTGGCCGTAGGAGATTGGCTCCTTGACGACAGAAGCTTCTCTGCCTCGGATTTTGACAACTGGCGTAGATTAGTCTTTGACAACGGCTAGACCTTTTCTTTTGTTTGGTTTTTGATTAGAGACGTGAGCCACTGCTTTTCCTAAGTCTTTGGCCTTTTGGTTTTCTGACCATGGATTTCTTTGGTTTTTGGTCTCTTGGTTTCCTTGTATCCTGAACTCGGTTCTCAAGTATATAATACTCACAATTCAAATAAATAAAAATTTGGGGTTTAAATATTCGGGTCGAGCCAGGTTTTTACTGGATTTATCCGAAAAATCCGAAGCCCGAAACGACCATATTTTCAAGCCCGTGTTCGTCTCTATAAATATTTGACCGGGCTCTCGAGCTACCCAAAACCTAGTTTAATAGGATCAGGTCGGGCAAGGTCGGGTTTCTCACCCTACTGAGTTGCTTCTCTAGATAGGCATGGCGAGTAGCACACTCAAAGAGTAATAGAGAAACATTACAAGTTCTTTGTCGGTGTTAACTGTAGGAATGGAAACCTTGAATTGATGAGGTGAATCTAGGACTGTACCGGCCACTCCACAATGATTGATAATAATACTAAATTGATGATGATGAATCAAGGACTAAATTGATGATGATGAATTGAAGACCGGATCTTATTGGGAGCCCAAACCCTTTATTTGGTTTAATAGACCAAATGTATTAGAACCGTTAGATTTAATCTAACGGTTAGAATTCAATATATTTTAATATATATATGAACCCTAGAAATCCTAGCCTCCCAAAACAGCCACCATCTTCTTCTAAAAAAAACAACGCAATCACCCCCCTCCCCCCACCATGCTCTCGCCGTCGACAACCTATCCTTGCCCTCCGGACAGCATAATCGTCAAGATGGTCATCCTGGGTATCATAATCATAGAAGAAGTCGCAGTTTATTCCGGCTACGACGACGAGGCTTTAACAAACCTCCTCGCCGATTCCACCAAGCCAGTGACGGCGACGGGGACGCAAACCCTAACGACGCCGCCAAATCTCGTAGCCGATTCCACCAAGGCGGCAACGGTGGCGAAACTCCTCACAGCGATAGCGACGAAACTCCTCACGGCGATGGCGGAGAAAATCCGCACGACGACGAAACTCCTCACGGCGACTGCGACGAAACTCCTCTAGCCGATTTCCACCAGGTTTTGTTCTTTCTAATGTTGGTATTTGTTGCTTTCTGTACTTTCTGAAGCTGCAAATTCAATCTTCTTTATGAGCTCTGAACTATTCTCAGTTCTGCAAATCAATCTTCTAATGCTGGGATTTTTTTCTTGTTTGTTAGTGCACTGCAAGCTTGAGAAGTGCTATGCCTTTTGGTTTGGATTGCAGATCTGTTGCAGGATAGTTTTGATTTGGATTGAATGATCTGTTGCTTGTACTAGGACATTTAATTAGGATGGTTGTGTGTTTTTACAATTCATGCTTGTACTAGGACAGTTAACTACGATGGATTGTAATAAGACATCTAACTAGGGTTGCAAGATCTGTTGTAATATACCTGCAGTAGCACAGCTAACATAGGTTTATGAAAAGAGAATTGCACTAGGACAACCTATTATATAATTGCACTAGGGCAACCCATTTTATAATTGCACTATGACGGCCTATTAGTCCTATTATATACCTGTACTAGGACAATCAACTGTGTTTTTGCTTTGGATTGTAGTATATGTGTTATGTTGGTTGCGGATTTTGTTAATTGTACTAGGATAATGGTTTGTGCTTGGATTGTAGTATGTGTTGCTTGTGCAAGATTATGTTGCTTGTGCAAGATTATGTTGCTTGTTGCTTGTGCAGGATTTGGATAGCAGGATGTTTTAGGATTGTCGGATGTGTCGCTTGTAGGTTGTGATGAACATGATGCAATTTTGAAGCGAAGAATTGTGATGAACATGATGCAATTTTGGAGCGGAGAATTTGATTAGGCAATTTTAGCATGTAGATTATGTTGATTATAATGTCGTTACCAATTTCCAATTTAACATCAATCTCGCACTATTGTATCTTTACAAAGCACAATATATTAAAATTACATTGTATCTCTCTAGCTATTTGTAATTTTTAGCACACGTTATAGATGAATGTTGTAGAACACATTATCTCTATATTTGTAACTTCAATCGCACACTAGGGTCACTTGCCAAGACACATTATAAACTGAATGTCCTAGTACACCCAACTCGTGTTTGCATGTCTTAGTACACCCACCTTTGTATACATTATAAACTGAATGTCCTAGTACACCCAACTCGTGTTTGCATGTCCTAGTACACCCAACTTGGACATGATTAGTGCAACAGGGGAGTTTTGATCAGTAACAGGGGAGTTTTGATCAGTTTGTGATTTATGATTAGTGCATGTACTAGGACAGTTTGGGGTCTATGAAACAGGGGAGTTTTGATCACATTGGGAAAGAAAAAAAAAACTAAAAAAAAAAACAAAGGATACTACTAGGGAAAGAAAAAGAAACGGCAAAAAAAAAATCCAGCATAATAAATTGCCATAACAGTCGGATCATAATTAATTAAGTATATTAACTGTCTAGATAATTAAATGATTGTTTGAATATTTAATATTAAATGATTGGTTGTGGTTAATTTTGTTTAGTGGACCAAATTATGATTTGGTCACTGAATAAATTGCCATTGAAGACTGCTAATAATATTTTTCACCCTTGGATTATAATGAACTAATGTTGAATCAATGAATTTATTTGAGATGTTCGAAAAAATCTAACTATTGAATCTAATGATGAAATTAACAATAGATTTGATGAATTAAAAATAATTTATTCATTAATTTATGGAAATTTTCTATTTATTAATAGGCTAATCCTTTTTAGTTATACATTATGAAATCCTTTCCAATTTAAGCTTTGGATTTTTATTGTTTTGGCTAACTGATACAACTTGAATTTATTTTCCGTTTTTACTAATGTAGTTTGTGTTTTACTACATGCAGTCCGTATAAATACTATTTCCATTAAGGGTATAATTTTTCATTTATGTTAAAATACGGACTGTAAATAGCAATTGGCTGAGAGAAAAGGGAAAGGGCTACTGGATGATGACACGATGTTAAGAAGGGAAAGAAAAGTAGGGTTGATTGATTGATGTAGCAGTATTGGTGGTTATTGTGATGGTTGCATTTGCAGAGCTAATCTTTCCTAACTAAATGAGATTTGACATATATGTATATGATGGTTGTAGGTAATTGACCAATTCAATATTGTTTCAATATCTTTCATATCTTTTACTACTTTTGATGCTCATGAAGAAGAAGGCCATTCATCTTTCTGCACAAGGAAGTTAATGTTGTATGATTTCACTAGAGGATAGATTTCAGCAATTGCTAAATGTAAAACTGTGTCACCGAAGACTGCCAATACTGAAATTCAGGTCAAATATGGGAATGCCTATGTATATTTTGACCTAATGAGATGCTTCATCTGTCCAGAAGCAAATGAAAAAAGTATCAAGTAACATTACTCTAAACTACATAAGATGTGTATGCCTATGCATCTGGTTTGCGGTAACAACCACCAACCATTACTAGGCTACTTGGTTCAAGTTATTGATTCCTTTACTTACACAAATTATCATTCATTTATGTAGATTGAAAGTAATGCTCGCTTCGTCCGGTGGTCAGATGACAGTTTGCAGTTACAACTTGGAAATAAAGGTTCTTGATATATCTGTACATGATGCACAACACGAACAAAGTCACCTCTTCCTTAGGGGGGCAAAAGATGAACTTCATGCTTTCAACTGCATCTGACCTATCCGCCTTCTTTTTTTATCAGGAGGATGAAGACTATTATGATTCTCGTCGGTCTCGTTGCCGCTTTGAACAAGACCTGAAAGTGGAAAGCTCGAGCAGAGAAGTGCATTATAAATGCTATATGATAAGAACGTCGGTTTCAAATTGCCTATCGTTTCTTAGGCATTACCTTATTTTTGTTGTTGGAATCATGCTCGTTAGTTACGTTTTTCATTACTGCCAATAGGGAAACAAAGACATCCTATGCAAGTCATCTTTGCCCACAACTAAATCAAGTAATCGCCCTGTGAACTTCTCGGACAGCGATAGAGAAGAATCTAAATGTGAGAGTGACGTGTACCAAGATGAGAGGTCTCCTCTTAAGAAGAGAGTCGAAGAACCAGAGGATGAGTATGAGGAAGAACAACGCTATGAAGAAGATGCAGAAGATGAGATGCGGAAAAAACTATATTTGCTGTACATACATTTCATTAATGTCATGTGAAATCAGACAAACTAGAACTGCTCTAAATGTTTCTTCATCAGAAAGCTGCTGTACACAAGTTGGTAACATCTGTCTAAGGAACTGTCCCATTGTGACAAGTATCTGTTCGCATAAACTCTATCAACGTTTTCCAGATCATTGACAATCCCTCTCATGGTGTTCAGAGCTCTGGGTTGCAAGTGTCAAGTTATACGTTAAGAAGGATAACATTACTTCAAACTACATAACTTATGTATCTCTATGCATCTAGTTTGCGGTAACAACCACCAACCATTACGAGACCTTTATGGTCTTGCTCCAACTCAATCATCTCAAGTATGTTGAACTCTCTCTTTTCTTCCCCACGCAGTGATTCAATCGAGACTCCATCTTCGGAAGTTGGAACAATAGATTCCGCCTATAAATTCACAAAAGACTTACAATACCAGTTAACCAAATAACAAACCTTTGATACACTAACAAAGCTCTACTACATCAAGATATCATCAAGAAATAAGAAACAAAACCTGGGTAAAGACCAAGAAATGTCCACCGGCTCTGAGAAAATGTCGAGCATTCATAGCTAGTCCACGCACAGTCCTATCTTGTCCATGGGCCTGAAAAATATAATAACGAAATTTAAACTCATAGAATAATACACCAATTAAATCCAACCATAAACAGTAACATTGCTGTAAAGAAGATCCAAAACCTTAAGCGGGTCCTCTAGATCAGCACAAATGACATTCACCATACTAACAAGCATAAAATACATCATCGGAGCACCGTAACCATAATAAATTGGATAACATTTGATCTTTTCTCAGCCATGTTTACAACAACATCAGACGAACCCACGCATAGACCAAACCATCCTATAAATAAAACATATGTCCATGAATTAGTAATCAGGAGGAACATATCAATGAGCAAAGCATGATTTAGGAAAAAACAATAACTCACAGGGCCAACAAGATCTGATAAATGTGAAATTGTGGTTTCACATACATCACCTATGTATAAAACACGACAACCGGGTTTCTGAAAAACAATTTATAAAAAAAAAACAATAAATGAGTTAATACCTTGTATATCCGATAGTTTCATAATCATATGATGTGTGATCTTACTTACCACCCCAAATATTTTTAACACCACACTGGATGGCAGCAGCCAACTTCGATTTTCTTGGATTCCATATCCTGTACTCTGTTTCGATTCCATCCTTGTTCTAAAATTAAAAGACAGATATTAATAAAAATCTCAACGCATAAGAACTAGCATTAAACATTGGTAGCAACAAGGAACCACACACTGTTAACTTCAAAATACTTATAGCAGCAAAAAATACTATTTCAGTTTTCGGACCATAACTTGATATACTTCTTCACTTTGACAAATAAAGAACAACAAAAACTTGACTAACCTTGACAGAGATTAATTCCTCCCCATTGACAGCTTCACCAGGTACTAAATTTTCAGTACAAATAGCATCATTGTTCTTACCCTTGACGATAAATATGCCTTCAAATTTATGCGGCTCAACTACAACAACTTCGTCATCAAAGAAATAAGATGATGAATTAGCCACCATGGAATTTCCTTTGTAGGTTGATTTGCGACTTTGCCTGGCGAAACTGAGTGCCAGATCTCGCTGGAACTTTTCCAATTCTGCAGGCTACATCAACTCAAACACATCAGATTGGGATGAAACAAAATACTGCTGCAAGCCCTGCAATCTGCTAATTAGAAGAAAGAAACAACCTTTTTGCCGAAGAACTCACAAATGTTCGAACGCAAACCACGTAAAATATTATGCTCTTTTAAGCCAACTCTCAGGGAAATTTTAGTCTACGGGCTATTTTTTCCGTGAGCATATCATTACCACATGAAATGGGAGCACCACCAGGAACACTCATTTCTTCTGGAAGATTACCCACCAGGAAATCTATTAGCTCTTTGGTCGGATTAACTACACAAAATTAAAGGCACGGAATCAGTTAATGGAGAAACAATTTGTATGATAACCTCATCTAGAAATTTAACTTACACTTGTTGAAATTAGTCAGTTGATGCAGAGCTGCATCAGTAGATTGAAAATGATAAAATCCAATGGGCTTGAAGACTTGTTTGTAGCGTTTAATGTACTCTTCAGCTGCTTCAAAGTTATATCCAAATTCATCTAAATCATGGCAGACAAAGAGAGCGTATCCGAATGCACAGTCGAACAGAAAATAAACCGGCAATCCATGCTGATGAAGAGCGAGTCAGTCGATAATGAAAGACTTATAACAGCAATGAGCACCAAACATCAAATAAATAATTACCAGAATCCTCCGGCGTATGGGCATTCTAGGTCGGGCAGCCTCAGAAGCCCGACGCAACTCCATCTACATATAAGGTAGCCAGCATTAGAGATAAAGATAATCAAGTTTTACAATAAGAATCCAACAGAATAGACAGTTACATGAATGAGTCGGTCCACAGAGGGTAAGAATGGATCATTCGGCGGTGCTGCTCTCTTTTTTCTGGTTGAAGCACTTCTTTTTCTTCTGGTCGATGATGATGATGCAGGAAGACTAAGAAGAGCCTAGAAGAGTAACATAATCGAATCAATCAATCAATCGAGAGCAATGAACTAAACAACAGATTCTATTTCCAGAATAAGCGAAAGAACCCTAGAAATCCTCAAAACTGAAACAATGGAAGGAAAATCAATATAAAATCACCTGCCGGAGAGCGTCTTCTTCCTCGCTCTTCGAGACCATCGGAATTCAACAGGAATTTTGAATTTTCTCAGAAGAAGAGAGCTTATATATATAGATGGGACAAATACCGCGAGCCACTTGAGGATATATATCGTTGGCGCTCGGTTCGTTAGTCCGGTTGGATCGGCCCAGTAAACACGTTCTGAACCAGAGTGGGCCGGATCTCTTTACCGGGCCTTTATTTGACTCCTTATGTTTCTTTTTGAGCCCAATAACCCCTTTTTACATAAATCATAATTATCAACTTTTAGAGATACGATTCTCGGAATAACATAAATCATATTTTTTTTTTCATAAATAATATATTATAATATAGGGAAAATGGTACTTTTGCCTCCCTCTATTTTTCCAAGTTAACAAACAGTCCCAATACTATGAATCGTGGGAAGATCGTGGAGTGGGCAAATCAAGAGGAGGTGCTTTCTCATCCTTCTATAGCGTGTTTTCTAAGTCATTGTGGATGGAACTCGGTACTGGATGGGTTGTGGTCTGGAATTCCATTTTTGTGTTGGCCATACTTTATTGATCAGTTCCATAACAGAGAATCAATATGTGAAGCTTGGAAGGTTGGTTTGAAATTGATGCTGAAGATGATGCGACTGGACTGATTACTAGCTCGGAAATTGCTAGCAAGGTTGAACAACTGCTTAGTGGTGATAATACCATAAGAGGAAATGCAATTAAGTTGAGGGAAATTGCTATGAAGAGTGTGAATGAGGGTGGCTCTTCATATTGCAATTTCTTGAGCTTCATTGATGAATTATGAATTGTGTGTTAAAGATGATAACTTTTATAAATTTAAGTACTAAATGATATTAAGTAAAATAAGAAATTTGCAATACTACAAGATGCACCTTATACTTCACTTTATTACAGATTTAATTCTTTGACTTTTCTCTCAACTAGTATTGTACTATTTCTCTAGCTAGTAATGAGTTTTCACACTCTGAACAGATCTTAGTTAACGATAATCTTTATACCCTGGATAAATCTTAGTTAATTTTGTGCTCTATCTTGTATCTTCTTACGAAGCTATCTCATTTTTTCTTCTTCTAGCTAATAGGGTTGTAGATAAGTCAAACTCCTCGGTGTTCGGCTCATAAACTACTAAAAAACACATCTAGAATAAAATTCGATATTAAACCAGCTGGTTTGGCTCATTACCTCGTCGAGCCTCACTCATTAGCCAAGTATATGAGGGATAGCTCACAACCTTGCTTGATAAGGGCTCATTAGTAGCTCCAGAGTAGGGATGACAATTTATAACCTACCCTAGGGTATCCTACCCTACCCTACCCGGTCAACGAGGATAATACCATGTGTTGACGGGGTAAGGGTAGGGTAAGGGTATTACCTTAGATGAAAAATTAGGGTAAGGGTAGGATAAGGGTATGACCAAAACCCTACCCGCAAAATACCCTCCCCTTAATCTCACTATAAATCTAAGTAATTTTTATATAAAATTACCAAACAAACTATTGTCCACGGTTGATTCATGAGATGACTCACAATTAACTAAAATAAAAGCACATTATAATCATTAATATTTAATTATTTACTTGATCATGATTCAAGTCTTGATTTAGAATGATATAATTATGGTTGATAGTAGAAATTAATAGTCATATATTTGTATAACATTACTTTATATATATTTTGTGCTTATATAATGTATTTTATTTTATTTATGTGGTTGAGAATGGTGTGTTTTGGTATTAACATTATCCAAAAAATTGTGTAATAAGAGTCGATCAAAATATCCTAGGGTACCCACATACCCTTTGAGTATTTGTAGGGTAGGATAAAGTTAGTACATTTGAAAACCCGTAGGGTAAATGGTCGGGTATTTTCCAATGTTATACCCTGGGGGTAAGGGTACGGTTGACCCCATACCCCGACCCTACCCTACCCATTGCCAAGCCTACTCCCGAGCCTGCTTGATTACGAACTCAATGGGCCTACTTGACCACTATGGTTCTTCAGTCAAATACCTACACGGTCTTATAACTTAGGATCAGGTTATATAGTGGTTATGTTAGGAATGATCAAACGGTTACGATTATCAGCCAAAATTGATGAAATGATCAACTTTGGTAAAAAAAATCGATCAAGTCAAAACCACATCCGGTCGGTCAATGGTTTAAGATTTTTTGCCGAAATGATTTTAGTTGACTCTCTTATATTTATTATGTTCATGAAGAGGTCCCTTCATCTGTCTGCACAAGGGAGTTAATGTTGTATGATTTCACTAGAGGGGATCTTAGGATAGATTTAAGCAATTGCTAGATGTAAAATTGTCACTGATGACTGTCAATACTGAAATTTAGGTCAAATATGGGAATGCCTATGTATATTTCAAATTGATGAGATGCTTCATCTGTCAAGAAAAGAAGGGTAGAAGTAGATGCTTTCATCCCATTTTTACTAGTTTATATGTTCTCACATTGTTTGAAATGATGATGCGGCTAACTACTGAGTTGAACTCAAATCATGATGGCTGGTCCTGCACTGGGTTTTGGAGAAAATCATTATTCTTGATCTTCAAAATTAACCTGATTAAGGGACCGTTGAACTTAAAAAGTAACCACCAAAAACTGATCACTGATTAGGAATAGGCTACGTTCAATATGGTAATTGGATTTCATTTGAAAATGTTATCTAACTAATAGTACGTAGTAACTCGACGTTTCTCAAAATTTCATATGGTTCACCTCTCTATCTTAGCATTCCGTATCTATAAGTATCATCCATTTGCTCCTCTCAGCTATCATATGCTCAACTCAAGAGCAGGTGCCTATAATTAAATGATTTGTTTCTTCACTCGTCTAGATATTATACTATACCCAAATTTGGATCTTCATTAGATGTCTAATGAACTAGATATAAGTGACAATATAACTCAGAATGAATTATTTCATCTTTTACCGTCGGATCATTGTCTTTGTAAATTATAGAACTACCATGTTTGACGAATCTAACTAGATCGCTAGTTAGATTCGTCTTCATTTGGATAAATAATTTAGCAGATAGCTCTTTTTTATGGAAAAATAACTCTCGAGTTCTTAAGGAAGGAAGATGATTTGTGTCTTTCCTTTGTGCCAGACACGGATAGGCTGGTGCATTCGAACACTGTATTCAAAACAACACAAAAACAGGCAAGAAATAAGTACCATCTTCATCCAATTCAGATAGTGGAACATGTGAAGAGATTTACAGAGGATAATAAACAGTTCCTTAACATTAACTCTAAACTACATAACTCATGTATCTCTATGCATCTAGTTTGCGGTAACAACCGCCAACCATTACGAGACCTTTATGGTCTTGCTCCAACTCGATCATCTCAAGTATGTTGAACTCTCTCTTTTCTTCCCCATGCAGTGATTCAATCGAGACTCCATCTTCGGAAGTTGGAACAATAGAGTCCGCCTATAAATTCACAAAAGAGTTACAGTACCAGTTAACCAAATAACAAACCTTTGATATCCTAACAAAGCTTTACTACATCATAATATCATCAAGAAATAAGAAACAAAACCTGGGTAAAGACCAAGAAATGTCCACCGGCTCTAAGATAATGTAGAGCATTCGTAGCTAGTCCACCCACATTGATAGTTGGTCCACGCACCTGAAAAATATAATAACCAAATTTAAACCCATAGAATAATACAACAATTACATCCAACCATAAACAGTAACATTGCGGTAAAGAAGATCCAAAACCTTTAAGGGGTCTTCTAGATCAGCACAGATAACATCCACCATACTAACAAGCATAAGATACATCTCCGCAGCACTGTAATCATCATAAATTGGAATAACATTTGATCTCTTCTCAGCCATGTTTACAACAGCATCAGACGAACTCACAACATAGACCAAACCATCCTATAAATAAAACATATGTCCATGAATTAGTAATCAGGAGGGAATCATATCACATCTGGGCAAAGCATGATTTAGGAAAAAACAATAACTCACAGGGCCAACAAGATCAGATAAATGTGAAACTGTGGTTTCACATACATCACCTATGTATAAAACACGAGAACCGGGTTTCTGAAAAACAATTAAAAAAAAAAACAATAAATGAGTTAATACCTTGCATATCCGTTAAATTCATAATCATATGATGTGATCTTACTTACCACCCAAATATTTTTAACACCACACTGGATGGCAGCAGCCAACTTCGATTTTCTTGGATTCCATATCCTGTACTCTGTTTCGATTCCATCCTTGTTCTAAAATTAAAAGACAGATATTAATAAAAATATCAACGCATAAGAACTAGCATTAAACATTGGTAGCAACAAGGAACCACCACTGTTAACTTCAAAAAATGCTATTTCAGTTTTGGAACCACACACTGTTAATTAATTCACACTTTGACAAAGTACAGATTGAACCTTTTTGTCTCTAATGAAAATCAACCGTCAATTCTTCTTCTTATCGTAACATTCAACTCTTGTTAAGATCCGAGTATCATGAATTATTCTATGCTACACCATCTGTTTCTTAAGAGACAAATAAAGAAAACAAAAAAAAAAAAACTTGACTGACCTTGACAGATATTAATTCCTCCCCATTGACAGCTTCACCAGGTACTAAATTTTTAGTACACATAGCATTATTGTTCTTACCCTTGGCGATGAAAACGCCTTCAAATTTATGCGGCTCAACTACAACAACTTCGTCATTAAAGAAATAAGATGATGAATTAGCCACCATGGAATTTCCTTTGTAGGTTGATTTGCACCTTTGCCTGGCAAAACTGAGTGCCAGATCTCGCTGACACTTTTCCAATTCTGCAGGCTACATCAACTCATAAACATCAGATTGGGATGGAAAAAAAAATCTGCTGCAAACCCTGCAATCTGCTCAAGAGAAGAAACACAAACCTTTTTGCCAAAGAACTCACAAATGTTCGAACGCAAACCACGTACAAAATTAGAAAGTCTTAAGCCAACTGTCATAGAAATTTTGAGTCTACGGGCTATCTTTTGCGAGATGAAAAATATCACCACATGAAATGGGAAATTTCGAACCACCAGGAAAACTCATTTCTTCTGGAAGATTATGCATAACGAAATCTATCAGCTCTTTGGTCGGATTTGCTACACAAAATTAAAGGCACATAAACAGTTAATGGAGAAACAATTTGTATGATAACCTCATCTAGAAATTTAACTTACACTTGTTGAAATTAGTCAGTTGATGCAGAGCTGCATCAGTAGATTGAAAATGATAAAATCCAATGGGCTTGAAGACTTGTTTGTAGCGTTTAATGTACTCTTCAGTTGCTTCAAAGTTATATCCAACTTCATCCAAATCATGGGAGACAAAGAGAGCGTATCCGAATGCACAGTGGAACAGAATATAAACCGGCAATCCATGCTGGTGAAGAGCGAGTCAGTCGATAATGAAAGACTTATAACAGCAATGAGCACCAAACATCAAATAAATAATTACCAGAAGCCTCCGGCGTACGGGCATTCCAGGTTGGGCAGCCTCAGAAGCCTGAAGCAACTCCATCTACATTAAGGCATGAATTATTAGTTTATTACCATATAGATAGCTAGCCAGCCAGCATTAGAGATAATCGAGTTTTACAATAAGAATCCAACAGAATAGATAGTTACCTGAGTGAGTCGGTTGACAGAGGGTAAGAAGGGATCATTCGGCGGTGCTGCTCTCTTTTTTCTGGTTGAAGCACTTCTTTTTCTTTTGGTCGATGGTGATGATGCAGGAGGACAGAGAGCCTATAAGAGTAACATAATGAATGAATGAATGAAAGAGAACGAATCCGCAATCCATCCAGAGTGACTCAGTAGTCAGTCGATGATCAATGAGCACCAAACATCAAATAAATAATTACCAGAAGTTGGCACGGTTGTAGGTTCATTCTAGGTCGGGAAACCTTAGCTGCACTCTCTTTTGTGGTTGAAGCAGTTCTTTTTCTTCTGGTCGATGTTGATGATGTTGCAGGAGGACTAAGAGCCTATAAGAGTAACATAATGAATCAATCGATAGCAATGAACTATACAAACAGATTCGATTTCCAGAACAAGCGAAAAATCCCCAAATCCTCAAAATTGAAACAATAGAAAGGAAAATAGATATAAAATCACCTGCCGGAGAGCATCTTCTTCCTCCTCGTACTTGGAAACCATCGGAATTCAACAGTGTAATCTCGCGAAGATCGGAGAGAGATTTCTCCGGCGAAAAAGAGAGCTTACCGATTACAGATAGGAAAACCCCGCGACCGACTTCATTATACATGGTTGGTGCTCGGTCGGGTTGGATGTCTTTACGTTCTGAACCAGAGTGGGCCTATATCTGACTCCTTATGTTTCTTTTTTGAGCCCAATAAACCCACTTTTTACCCAAATTTTCATCATAATTATTAACTTTTAAAGACCATTTTTTTTGTAATAACATAAATCACGATTTTTTTTATTCTGATAAATAATATATTATACTATATACACAGCCATTTATATTGTTATTGGCCTATAACTCCGCCATTTATGATATTAGATACTATGTTACTTATTCTACCTGCAATATGCCTAAAAAACCTCTCTTTGGTACTTCTCTCTCTAAATTGTTTTTTTGAATGTAATATCATCAAATTCATTCATCAAGCGTGGCTAACGTCTGAGCAAGAAGCTCGAGTTACATCCACTAACCACTCTGGAGAAGCATTACCCAAAGTAGGTGACGCAAGATAACGTCTCTCTCTAACATTTATTCACCATGTATATTATTGTGTGATTGCGAGAGTTCTTGAGGAATTTTAGGCCTATGTTCCCCCTCGTCTGACTCATTTGGATCATGTTTTGACTGCATTTTGCAATATTTTAGGGCCGTTTTTGGTTGTTTTGGGAGATCTTTATTTCAATTCTTCACCAATACATTTTCCACAAACACAAGAGCCCTAGGACCTATACTTTGGAGTAATTTGAGTCAAACTGGAGCTTGATTTGGATCTAGGAAGCTTTTTTTTTTTTTGGGTAAGAGACTGATTAAGTATTAATCAAGGACCAGACCACAAAAACAAGTTCAGAGGTTACAATCTGAAAGTAAAACAAAAATCAGAACAATAGACAAATCAAACAGCCATCCGAAAGTCCGCAAGAACTTCATCTCTCGCTCTCTTCGCCAATTGATCTGCATCCGCAACCTCGTCTCTACCAACGTGGACAATCGAGATCATCCTGTGAGTTCTCAGAATCTGAGAAATAGATGCCAGGATCGGCGCCGCTTCCCACGGCCACTGATCCGGCTGGTCTTCCAACGCTTTAGTGAGAACCTGACAATCTGACAAGATAACAGTTTCAGCCTCATAACCTGATGCCAATTCCGTCGCCGCAAGGATCGCCATCGCCTCAGCACAAATCGCTGCTCCACAAAAGAAACTCCTAGCTCTACCATCCACAACTCTCCCTTCGTTATCATAAATGATAACTCCGTAGCCCCCACGATGGATGGCCCTATTGTAAGCACCATCGCATACGATTTTCAAACTGAAATTCGTCGGGGGAAGAGTAGATTGTTGACCGGCGTTGATCGAGCCAGAAGTCACAGCCTGGCTGAATCTGTTGCTATTCAGCCAATTCCTAAGATCGCTTCTCACATGACCTTCCATGTCATTCACCACCGGCTCCTCCTCGCTAAAAACTTTCCTATTCCTATGCCTCCAAATAACCCACAGAACATGACAAATATTGACAATCATAGAAGCTTGACTGGAAGTTCTGATTCTATCCAACCACTCCGAGCACTTAATCCCTTCATCAGGAAGCCTAATCCCTGGAATAACTCTTTCCCACAGATCCACAAATACCTTACAAAAGAAAAAGATGTGTTCTGGCGATTCAGCTCCATCATTACAGCTCGGACAAGTAGAACTAACCTCACAATTCCTACGAGCAAGGTTCTGCTTCACTGCAACTGCACCGTAGCACACTCTCCACACAAAGAATTTCATATTTCTGGGCAGGGATAAACCCCATAGCCATTTCCAGAACTCCGGATTCCCAACCCCACTTCCGTTATGCAGCTGCTGCCGATTAGAGCTCAATAATCTAAAACATGACTTCACCGAGAACTACCTTTGGAATCAAAATGCCAGATCCACCTATCTTCAAACTCTTCGGGTCCTAACGGGATACGTAAGATCTGTTGCACTATATCCTCATCAAAAATGCTCCTCAGTTTTGGTACATTCCATATCCTGTGCGGCAGCAAGATGCACTCGGATATTTTGCAATTGTCTCGTTGGTTGACACACATCGAAACCCATCAACTCCGGGTAACCACGCCTCGTCCAGGAAGGTCGTGTGCCCATTACCAATATTCCTTCGAAGTCCCTGCACTAGCGCCTCCCTTCCCTTCATCACACTACTCCATAACCAAGAGGGTCGGTAGTGTTTCTTCGCTTCAAGGAAATCAGTAGCTGGAAAATACAACCCTTTCAGCAACTTAACCCACAACGAATTCGGCTGTGTAACAATCCTCCAAGCTAGCTTTGCCGTGAAAGCTAGGTTAATGTCTTCGAAGTTACGAAATCCTAAGCCCCCACCCTGTTTATCACATCTTAAAGTATCAGCTCTCACCCAATGAATAGGTCGAGACTTTAAATCTCCATTCCACCAAAACTTCGCCACGATTGCATTCATCTTCTTTGTCAACCCCTTCGGAACACAAAACATGAAAAAAGGTATGACGGGAGGGCCTGTAAAACCGCCTTGATCATAGTTTCTCTTCCTGCAAAAGAAAGCGTGGAGCTTTTCCAAGACTGAGCTCTCAGCTCCAGGCGTTCCAACATAAATCTGAAAGTCTCGATCTTTGACGATCCCCAATCCATCGGTATCCCAAGATACTTACCAGCCTTGCGTCTTGTGGAACTCGGAGGACAGCCAACACCTCGTCTCTGAGAACATCAGGTGTGTTAGAAGAAAAGAACACAGCAGACTTGTCATTGTTAACAGCTTGACCGGATGCGGCACAATATCTCTCCATCACTAAGTTCAAGTTAGTTGCCTCTCTGACCGACGCTCGACCGAAAATCACTGTATCATCGGCGAACAAAACATGGTGAATCACCGGACAGTTCAGGTTAAGCTGTATCCCTCGAATCTCTCTTCTATCACACGCCTGCTGCATCATAAAAGATAACACGTTTGACACCAAAATAAAGAGGAACGGGGATAATGGATCTCCCTGACGGAGCCCTCTCGTTGGGCTAAACCACCCCGACGGCTGACCGTTAATCAACACTGAAAACCTGACCGTGGTAATGAGTTGCTCGATCCAAACTATCCACTTCTCATTAAAACCCATAGTTCTGAAGGGTTGCAAACACAAAATCCCATGAGACTCGATCGTACGCCTTAAGCATGTCAACCTTTAACATGAAATCAAACTTTTTCCCTTTTTTTCGAGTCCTGAGCTTATGAATTACCTCATGAACGACAATCACATTGTCTTGGATTTGACGATTACCCGTAAACGCTGCTTGAAGCTCCGATACCAATCTGGGATGAACGGCTTGAGCCGATTAGACAAAATCTTCGAAATCACCTTCATCCTAAAATTCGTGAGACTTATCGGCCGAAACTGACTGATTTCTTCCGGGTGATTGACTTTTGGGATCAGCGTAATAAATGTATCGTTCCATTTCTCCGGCACCCTCTGTTCCTCAAAGAAACCCCTTATTTCCGAGCAAAGATCCACTTCCATGATACTCCAATGTTCTTGAAAAAATCGACCCGGGAATCCATCCGGTCCTGGTGCCTTGGACGGACCGAGTTGGAAAACCGAGGCTTTAATCTCCCCATCAGAAACTCTTCTCGTTAGACTCGCATTCATCCTTGCACTTACAACCGCCGGGAAATCCTGCAAAAAAGAAAAATCAGTTACCTCCTTTGTTCCGGAGAACAAGGAGTGATAAAAATCCCTCACATGATCGGAAACATCTTCCATTTCATTAAGCCACTCTCCTCTCTCATTTTTCAGACACATGATATTGTTTCTTCTTCTCTTTTGGATTGTGGTTTTGTGAAAATAGCGAGTGTTTCGGTCACCAAGTTGTAGCCAATGATCCTTTGCTCTCGACGCCCAATAGTGTTCCTGAATGCACCAACGTCTCGCGAGCTCATCTTGAATTTCATCTTGCTTCTCCATAATATCTGTTGTTTGGACCATACTGCTGTTGACTTTTAAATCACCCAAAAGTGTCTCAATGACAGCAGCATTATTTCCAATAGTTTCCTTCTTCCATATAGTAAGAGCTTTAGAACAGGATGCGAGCTTCTCACTCGTGGTACTTCCTACAAGCCAACCCTCCTCTACTTGGGCTCTGTATGACTCTTCAACCATCCACCCCTCTTCGAAGACAAACCTTTTCCTTCTTCTTGTCACATCCGGTTGGTCGAATAGAATCATAGGACTGTGGTCAGAGGCAGCAATGGGCAGATTCAATACTGTTGCTTTCGGAAACAAATTCCCCCATTCCTCATTGCACATGACTCTATCCAATTTCTGACGGACTAGCCCCCCATTTCTATTGTTGTTAGACCAAGTAAACTTCACTCCTTCGCTCTTAATCTCCAATAGGTGGCCGAGTTCGATAAAAGCATTGAACACCCTCACCGCTGCTGGGTTAGGAGGGTTGTTTCCCTCTTTCTCCTCTCTTCTCTGAACCGAGTTGAAATCACCGATGAGGCACCACGGCCTCGTCCGCTCCTCACTAAACCTTAGGATCTGCTCCCATACATCTTGTCGATTCTCCCTCCTCGGTTCACCATAGACAAAGGTAACAAACCTCGTCGTTCGCTCCTCCCATTCAACGTCGATATAGTTTTTTGTTGCCTCTAGTACCGTAATATTGATATCTTGTTGCCACCACAATGCCAACCCTCCTGATCTGCCTACTGGCTCGATGTAATGTGCATTATCATATTTCATCCTCCTCCGAATACCTTCCATAGTCTCTCTCTTCTGCTTTGTTTCCATGAGAAAGACTACCGAGGGCAGTTCTTACAGATTATATCCTGTAAGTATTGAACTGTAGAGGGCTGCCCCATGCCTCTACAGTTCCAGCTGAGCATCATTGATCGTGTGGTGGCAATTGGCTTGCCACCGTCGCCATCTCCGTATCGGCCTCCGACACCATTACCACCTCAGATGTCTTCTCTGAACTCATCATGGGGCGTCTCGATTTGAATTTTCTTACACTTCCGGACGACGACGTTCCCCATTCGAACTTGTCATAGTCACCCACCAAAGATCCCGTCATTCTTTCCTTCTTCCTTCTATCATGGTCCGACTCCACTTCATCTCCTCTTCTTTTCGCAGTCATCCTATGTTCTCCCATCTTAAGAACAGGGAGTTTTGAGTCCAAAGGGTTGTCCTCACTAGGTATGAAATTGGAATGGAGGGGATTTAGGCTCATTATCGTATCAGTTACTTGTGGAATCTGGAGGTTGAGAAGATATTGGGCAAGATAAGGAAGGTGAAGGGTATACACTTTGTCCTCTAAATTAGTGTGAAAGGCAGCGAGACTATGAATTATTCGAATATTGTTAGGCTGGTCAAGATAAGCAAGATTATTAGAAGGTTGGATTATAAGAACTTTTGGGTCAGAGAGACTAGACAATGATGGTGCATCAGGCCTTTGCTGAACACGGGCTAATTGGATGGGTTCAAGAGTATTGTATGGGCTTTATGTAGCTGGGTTTTTATCGGTTCGGGTTTTGTGAAGTGGGTAGCAATGGAATCGTTTGAAACGGGTCGGAGCAAATCTGGGAATTTGGTACACGCAAGGTTAAAGACTGATTGACTGGGTATAGGGGATTGGTAATGGGACATTGGAATATGTGATTGGAAAGGCTCAGAGTATGATAAAGACAACTCACCTTGGGCGCTCAGACATCGATGTACTCCTTCATCTTGGGGGACCGAGCACACCTCGCCGGGAGCGTACCCAATTGGACCTCCTCTCCTCACCGCAACCGGACTACTCGAGGACGGTCGTCGGAAACTTGCTTCCCTTCTCCTTGGAACCTCGACCCTCATATGGCTCCCGAACTTCGTCGGGTTCTCCTCAAAAAATCGCAGGTTTTGGATCCTAATCTTGCAATACGACACCGTATAACCCATCACTCCACAACAGTAGCAAAAGTTGGTATATTTTCGTACACAAAATCGATCTGTTGAACTGTTCCATTGGCCGCCGGACAGCGGAACCCCGTCGGTAACGCTCTATCAATCCCAATTTCCACTCGTAGTCGAAGAATACTACTCCACTCCGAGGATGTGCGACTCTCCTCATCCACCTCACTTAATCCAGGAAACATCCTAGCTATCATTCTTATGTTATCTCTACTCCGAAGATCTGGAGTTAAGTTCATGACTCGAACCCACGCACTGGTCGTCAGAATCTCTACACCATCCGGCGACTCCATGTTTCAGAATTCGTGCAAAGGGAATTTCAGCAAAGAGCAGAGGAAAAAGTTGTCCTCTCTCTGTTTCATTCAGACTTAAATAGGTAAAGGCAATAGGGTTCCGTTTGGTCTACAGTGTTAACAACCAACGGTAATTTGAAATCAACAGACACGTGGCAAAACCCTATTAGACTACTAGGACATTAATGATAGGCTAATTACTAACGGCGCCTTCTATTTAATATCTCCGTCTCTAAATGAAACGATGCCGCTTCCTTCATTGTCAATGTATCCAGCAGTCCCGGGTTCGATTCCCTGCTCCCTCAGTTTATCAGCTTCATGTTCCATTTCTTCTGAAACCCTCCCACAAGTTGGAGAGTATATGTTTGATACTCCCAACTTGCCAAGTAGGAACTGAAGCCTTCGACGATGTAGTCCCTTTGTAAAGATGTCTTCCAATTGTTTCTCAGTAGGCACATGAAACAGCTTTATAAGCCCTGACTTAATTCTCTCCCTTGTCACATGGCAGTCTATCTCAATGTGCTTGGTTCGTTCGTGGAATACTGGATTCTCAGCTATGTGTATTGCTGATTGATTGTCACACTGAACCTCAATTGGTGTTGGCACTTGTATTCCCATTTCCTGCAGCAGAGCATTCAACCACTGTATCTCACAAACTAAATGAGCTAAAGCTCTGTATTCTGCTTCTGAAGAAGATCTTGACACAGTGGTTTGCTTCTTTGACTTCCAAGTCAGCAAGTTGTCTCCCAGATAGGTACAATATCCAGTTACTGACCTTCTTGTGTCTGGACAAGTTGCCCAATCTGAATCACAAAAACCTTTCAGCTCCAGTCTACTTTCTGCACTATAAAATAATCCTTGTCCTGGTGCTTGTTTAAGATACCTCAGCACTCTATGTGCAGCATTCAAATGGCCTGTGTAAGGGTCTGACTGAAACTGGCTGAGCTGCTGCACTATAAAAGTGATGTCAGGTCTAGTAATGGTCAGGTAGTGAAGCTTTCCAACTATCTGTCTGTAATCAGCAGGATTTCCCAAAGGTTCACCATCCTTGGCTTTGATCTTAACGTTCATATCCAATGGAGTTTTACAGCTTTTGGCTTCCAGAAAACCAGCTTCATTGAGTAGTTCCACACAATACTTCCTTTGATTGATCACCAAACCAGTCTGAGATCTAGATACTTCTAATCCAAGGAAGTATTTCAGCTGTCCCAGATCTTTAATCTTGAAGGCAGACTTGAGAAATGATTTAACTGCTTCAATTTCCTTTGTGTTGCTTCCTGCCAAAATTATGTCATCCACATATACTAACAGCACAACTGCTTTTTCTCCAATACCTTTGATGAATAGAGAGTAGTCTGAGGTTGATTGCTTAAAACCATTACTGACCAATGCACCTGTGAGCTTGGCAAACCATTGCCTACTTGCCTGTTTGAGGCCATACAGTGATTTCCTCAACTTGCAGCACAGTCCAGGTCCACTTTCTAATCCTTCAGGAATTTGCATATAAACCTCCTCATCCAGTTCTCCGTGGAGGAATGCATTTGAGACATCCATCTGTTGAAGATGCCATCCTTTAATTGCTGAGACTGCCAATAGGGTCTTCACTGTATTAATCTTGGCCACAGGTGAGAAAGTGTCAAGAAAATCGACTCCATACACTTGTGTGAAACCTTTTGCAACGAGCCTGGCTTTGTACCTTTCCACAGTACCATCTGACTTGTGTTTGATTTTATACACCCACTTGCATCCCACAGGTTTCTTTTCTGCAGGTAGAGGAACTAGCTCCCATGTTTGATTCTCCTCCATTGCTGTAAGCTCATCTTTCATTGCATTTATCAGTTAACATCATTCTTGGCCTCCATGTAGTTCCTTGGTTCTTGCTGAGTGATAATATTTAAAGCAAATCTCCTGTAATTTTCAGACAGATTATCATAAGTGAGTGAAGCTGCAAGTGGATGTTTGCTTACTAATTTCCCAGATGATAGTCCAGTAGGTGAATTGGCACTCTTCTTCCCTCATGGATCTCCTCAAATTCTGCACAGGTTCTGGACTTGGTTGCACATCTGGTGATACACCACCCTGATCATCCTCTATCCCCTCAATCTCCCTTTCCTCTTCATCATCAGTTCCTGCATCCTGCAAATGGCATGAAGAACCAGACAACGTTGAACTAGGATTAGGAGCATCAGTTTGGCTTGGACTGGTGTTTTGAGGATTCAAATTTGGTGAGGCATTGTCTGATGTAGGGTTATGGCTTGATGTAGGGTTATGGTTTGAGTGTGGTGAGATGTGCTGAAGGTTATTGGAAGGAACATGATCTGTTTTGTATGGAAGAATTGGTTCATAGAAAATGATGTCTCTTGATATGAATATCTGTTTTGACTCAATTTCCATAACTTTGTACCCCTTTATCCCAACTGGAATCCCAATGAACACACATTGCCTGGCCCGGGGTTGGAATTTAGTCCTGTTATGCTGTAAAGTGGAAACATAACACAGACAGCCAAAAACTCTTAGATTCCTGAGGTCAGGAGTGGCTTTAAACAATCTCTCATAGGGTGATTGATTTTGTAGGAGTGGGGTTGGCATTCTATTAATCAAATAAACAGCATGGAGTATACAATCACTCCAATACTCAAGGGGTAATCCTGATTGAAACTTCAAAGACCTAGCCACGTTAAGGATGTGTTGATGTTTCCTCTCTACTCTAGCATTCTGTTCTGGGGTTTGCACACAGGACATCTGATGCATGATTCCATGCTCATTGAAAAAATTATTCATATGAAACTCCTTTCCTTGATCACTTATCACTATTTTGACTTTTCTCTCAAACTGATTCTGGACCATTTGACAGAAATTTTTCAAATGATCCCTAGTCTCCCCCTTATTTTTCATAAGATAAGTCCAGACCCCCCTTGAATAATCATCAACAATGGTAAGAAAGTAGGAAAACCGTCATAGGATTGAACAGCTAGAGGTCCCCAAATGTCAACATGTATGAGATCAAAAATACCATCAGCTATATATGAACTGCTTTGAAAGGGTAATCGTTTTTGTTTGGCCAAATGGCAAACCTCACAGTGTGTGACTCTCTCATCTACTACATTATTTCCAGAAAATTCCAAAAGTTTGATTCTATCTCTACTAGGATGCCCTAATCTCCAATGCCATAGATTAATATCTTGATGCTGTAAATTGATAAGAGTAGCAGCTTGAGGTCTTGGTGAATGACTTGGCTTGGTAAGGTTGTGTAGGTAGTAGAGGCCTTTAATTTCAGTGGCTAAACCAATCGTCTTGCTGGTGATAAGGTCCTGGATTTCACATTGGTTGGAGTGGAAGGAAAGAGAGACAGGTAAATCATGTGTTAGTTTACTGATAGAGACAAGGTTAAACTGGAAATTAGGGACAAGAAGAACATTGTGAATAACTGGTCCAATAGGAAGTTTTACAGAACCAATATGGCTGACAGGGACCTTAGATGAATTAGGAAGATAAACATAGACATCATTGACAGTTTGGTAGGTGATGAAATTAAGTATGGAACAGGTAATGTGATCAGATGCTCCAGTGTCCAAAATCCAAACATTGTCATAATTCAAACATGAACCAGAAGACAAGACATAGGTACCTGAATAATTAGGAGGTGCAGGAAGACCTTGGCTGACAGAGAATGCCCTGGGAGGTGGAACCTGAGGAGAGTTTGATTGCAGAAGAGCCCTCAGCTTGTTGAACTCTTCTGCAGAAAATGACTGTGGTGCAGATGCAGGAGACTCACTATACTCCTGGCCCCCATGAGCTACTGCACCTGCAAACCTGTTAGGTCCATTTGTCATGCCTCCCCTGAGTTCATTCTTCCTCTTCCATTTCAATTTCAAGCAATCTTCTATGACATGAGTATCTTTCTTGCAGTAACGACAGAACTTTCCATTTGGTGTGTTGGAAATCTGCACATTCTGAGGTCGGTTTTGTGTTACTGCCTGAACAGATTTTGCATCAGCACCAGACACTGCAAAAACTGCTGGCTGAGGTACAACTTCCTTGCCAATAGTCACTCCACCTTTCAGCTTCTCCTCATGTTGTAGGACATCATCACAAGCAGCTGCCACTGAGGGAAGGGGCTTCATCATTAACAGCTGCGTTTTCACCACATCATAATCAGAGTTCAAGCCCCTCAAGAATCGAATGAGATAATCGGTGTCTTGCTTCTCCTGAAATGCCACCACAGCTGGGCACGGAGCAGTGTTACCTGGAGCACAGTTACACGCGACGATTGGAGAGTACTGACTGTACTCTTCCCAAAGTCCTTTGATAACAGTATAGAACTGAGTCACAGACATAGAACCCTGCTTACAGGCATGAATTTCATCTTGCAGATTAGCTATTTTCACAGCATTAGCTTGACCAAAACGTCTTTTTAACTCAGACCAAAGAGATTCAGCATTTTCATGACTAAGTACACTTCGACGGATCTCAGGGTGAAGGGAATTCATAATCCAGCAGAGAACCATAGTATTGCAAGCATCCCAGAGAACAAAACGATCGCTAGTAGCTAGTGGAGGTAAGATTGAACCATCGATAAAACCCAATTTATGCTTAGTTTTCAAAGCGAATCTAACCGATCTACTCCAGACTTGATAATTTGTGCCATCGAGAACCATACTGACGATTGATTGGGACAGATTTTCATTAGGATTGAGGTAATAAGGGTCAACAAACCTGACTTCATTGTTCTGAGAGTTGTTGTTGTTGTTGTTGTTCCGGTTGAAAGAGCCAAAGTGGAGCCCGGAAACATCATCGGAGGTGGGGGAAGTAGGAACGTTTTCCGTCATGGTGGACGCGGAAACCTAGGAGCCGCCGTCAGGCCTGCTCTGATACCATTTCAGAATTCGTGCAAAGGGAATTTCAGCAAAGAGCAGAGGAAAAAGTTGTCCTCTCTCTGTTTCATTCAGACTTAAATAGGTAAAGGCAATAGGGTTCCGTTTGGTCTACAGTGTTAACAACCAACGGTAATTTGAAATCAACAGACACGTGGCAAAACCCTATTAGACTACTAGGACATTAATGATAGGCTAATTACTAACGACGCCGTTCTATTTAATATCTCCGTCTCTGAATGAAACGATGCCGCTTCCTTCATTGTCAATGTATCCAGCAGTCCCGGGTTCGATTCCCTGCTCCCTCAGTTTATCAGCTTCATGTTCCATTTCTTCTGAAACCATGCCTTCCCAACTCTTTAGTACCAAGTGTGACTGCATCAATGACCAAGGACTCTCCTTTAGAACCCGCTTTTTGTCCTCTTCTTCAAAGAATGAAAAGAGGAACATATTTTGCTCTTGTTGCGGCTTCACCTTCAAATCACCTTTTAGCCTCCATACTCGTAGTGCATTGTTCTTGATAGCCGTCACCGAACAATGATTCTGGCTAATAAACCTACCCACCAAAGACTTTCCAGCAATACCTTCCGTCACCGATCGTTCTCTGCTCAACTCCAACACAGGGTCTTGGCAACTCAACAGAGAGGTGCTTTGGATCAGATCTTCCAACTCGCCCGACCGAGCCGAATCGTTGGTTGTGCCTCCTTCACTCATTACCAACCTGAAAAAATACAAATGCACAGGGGGAAAATGTTTGGGGAGTGGATCAGGAGAAAAAGAAATTAGGAAGGGATAAGAAATGGGTAGGGATTGGGTGGGGAAAAGAATAGGTAAGATATGATTTGGAGAGGATAAGGCCGAATGGACAAATGGGTAAGGGATTGGGATGGCAGTGGAAGAGTGGAGAGGGTGGAGAAAAAGACGGTGATGATATAGAAAACGAGGGAAAAGAGTAAAGAAAGAGACGGAGGGAATGCTGAAACAGGGAAATCGGACGACAAGGACTCAAGTCGTCGGCCGAAACTCCGGTAACCGAAACAAAACGCTAAAACCACAAAACAGAACCACGCTCCACGAGGGAGAGAAAATGCTCTACAAGAGAGAGAAAATGCTCTACAACTACATCCTTCTAAGCTAGAACCAAACATAATTGCACACTTTCATGCACAATTCAATAGCAAATAACCAATAAAACATTCATATAAAACACAATGCTAGCTCAAAGTTGTACATAGCAAAGAGGAATCATTAATTAGTACAACTTGATCAATCATGTTCAATCCTCTCACTCTAGGGAGTAATCATAGCTAAGTCAAGTCATCTACTCTAGTGACAAGAGAAATCGGCCAAGATCATGGCAAGGGGAGAAAGGTTCAAGGTATGAGAAAAGAGGACTCTAACCATGGAGATGATAATCATTTGAGAAATCTTCACTCTCAATTCAATTTTTTAAAGCTTGGAGGAGTAAAAAATTGAATTGAGAGTGAAGATTTCTCAAATGATTATCATCTCCATGGTTAGAGTCCTCTTTTCTCATACCTTGAACCTTTCTCCCCTTGCCATGATCTTGGCCGATTTCTCTTGTCACTAGAGTAGATGACTTGACTTAGCTATGATTACTCCCTAGAGTGAGAGGATTGAACATGATTGATCAAGTTGTACTAATGAATGATTCCTCTTTGCTATGTACAACTTTGAGCTAGCATTGTGTTTTATATGAATGTTTTATTGGTTATTTGCTATTGAATTGTGCATGAAAGTGTGCAATTATGTTTGGTTCTAGCTTTGAAGGATGTAGAGAAGTTTTACCATGAGATTGGGCTTCATTCCTGCACCATTATAGTTGAAATCTCTTAGAGGACATTTATCAAATACTTGGTGAGCATCAATTTTTTTTCCTAATTGATCAATTTGGGTAACTGTAAGGTGTTTGGTTAGCAACATATCAATGTTGTGATCCTTGCTAGATATAGGTCTCCGGAGTGATTGAAACTTATTGGTATTTGGCCAACACTTTGAGTGTGCCCCTAATTTGCTTAAATTGAGTTCGAGAGCCTAATTCAAGTGG
Source organism: Linum lewisii (assembly GCA_034768395.1). Lineage (NCBI taxonomy): Eukaryota > Viridiplantae > Streptophyta > Magnoliopsida > Malpighiales > Linaceae > Linum > Linum lewisii. The sequence goes on from CM068300.1 coordinate 63,136,284, forward strand.
CCCATGTATATAGATTCATTATCATGAGAGTGGAGCAAGTCTAGTTAAGATCAATGCGTGATTATTCTCCACTTTCAAAGTCGATTAGTCCAATTCCTTGAGTTTAGGTATGTTTGACTTTTGAGCTTGGTCAACAATAGATCTTAGTGACTTTCTCTCTTATTGATTTCAAAACTCCTTGTTTTTCTCTTCCTATTTTCTTGATTACTTGTTTGTTTAGTAGTTGATTTGAATGAACCAAACCTCTATTTTCAAAAAGCTATGTCTTACATGACACTACAACAGAACTACGATTTTGTCACAAATAAATCTGCGGTTTGTCACAGACCAGGCCTTACGATTATTCAGGTCAACGCACCTTGCGATATTTAAAATACAATGATAGATTGTATTAAGGTCCACGCCCTTGCGATAATTAAAATACCTGGAAATTGATGAAAGAAATTTGCAACTACCATGGAATACTCGAGAACAACTATAATACAATAATGAGAAATATCGCAAGGTGCGTGGACCTGAATAATCGTAAGATGCTAGGGTTAAAGAGTCATTACTCGCATGCTACTACATGACTTTTTACCCCTTGCGATACGAAATGTTTTGTCAGTCTCCGTGGCAAGGGTCTTAGTGTAACTTGGCTCCTACTTAAGGAATTATGTTCTCCTGTGGTTAACATAGTGGAGCTTGACAAGCTTCAAGATAGGTTTGTCATAGTTCTATGTCATATGGAGATGATTTTTTCGCTGGCCTTTTTCACCGCTACAACAATATTGCTGTTTAACATTAATTTTTTAAGAGGGGTTTAATGAACCCCTGTTAAACTACCTATATTTAACAGGGGTTTACAAACCCTTGTTAAATATGGACCGTTTAACAGGAGTTCTAAACCCCTGTTAAAGTTTGTTCTTTAACCGGGATTTTATACGTAACCCCTGTTAAACTGAGAAGTCGCTTATAGCGGGAGCCCAGTGGGTGACAAAGGGGAGACTTTTTCCCCTATACAAAATTAACCCGCCCTTAGATCTACTCTAATATAATCCAACGGTGCAGATTACTAGTATTTAAGGGTGGTTTATTAATGGCCCATTTTTTTACCATACCCAGCCCCCCTAACCTAGGTTACTTTCAACCCCCCTCCATCTCCATCGTGTTCTCCATTCTTCCTTCTGTTGACGGCGCCAATCACCTTGACTCTTCCCTCGTCGCCGATCAGCCCTTCCATCTTCCCTCGCCGTCGCTCATCTGTTCTGTCGCTCATCTGTTCGGGCACTCTTCCGTCGATCAGCGAGGGGAAGCAGCCAAAGCTCCTTTGCCGACGAAGGCACACGGTAAGCCACTCTTGCCGGTTCTTCCCTCCTTTTTTTTGCATGTCTATCTCTGAGGCTGATTCCTCTTATTTCTCCTATTCCATCTCTGCTGCAGTCACAGACTTTTGAACTCTAGAATTCATATTATATTACCCTGCTTCTACTATTGATTTGCATTAGAGGTTAGTTTCCAAAGAACTGAGAAGGGTTAGACTATGATTTTGAGCATAATGACTGCAATTGTTTGTTTACTACTTGTTTGGCCGTTTCTGTATGTGTACATCCCATAGTTGGAGTACTTGTATTATTCAACAAAGGGTTGTGTACGAAATTGGGGGTTAGGCTGCCGAGAGAAGCGAATTGTTTGTTTTTAGATCATACTAGAAGTGTTAAAGTTCTACGTTCATGCTTGCATTTAGGATTCATTGATGTTTTGGTGTTCGTGAACTTGAGGTAAGCATGATAATGTCTGCTTATCTGGTTGTATGATGCTCGAAACGTTGTGAATAATTGGGATTCAGTGCTATTATCACTACCATACCAGTTTATTTGCGATTGTGCTTATTACGTGTTGTGGTAGAATCAGTACTAGTATGTGTACAATACTTGTATATTCGTAGTACTAGTATGCGAATCATGAAACATGTATTTTCTTATTTCTCTCGACCATGTATCAGCTCCTGTTATATATGGTTCAAGTAATTACAGTGTATAAATTCTTCAAGATGTCTGTTTGTTGGTGCTCATAATGTTTTGATTGGATCAATCTTTTTTATGATCTTTGGTCGGTATGTTTGCAGAAGCTGGAGGAGCTTTGTGTCTGAGAGCTTTGTGTCTACAACTGATAAAGTCATAATTGTTGGATCTCTTAGTGTCGAAATGACTTACTATAAATTACTGTTGTAATTGTATTTAGTAGAAGCTAGCCTTTCATTCCATTTTAGGTGAAAAACCTTTATATTACGTTGCCTAACTATTTCAAGTGCGCTGTAGAACTAAGCAATGGATTTCCCATTTGTCTTTTTCCTAAAATACTTGCACTGTGTATGACTACTTGTTCACTTCCTTCAAGATCCTTTGTTGTTCTTGATCATCATCATTAGATTCATGACCTATAAATAATTAGCATGACATTTACAAGTGTTAAAGCTATGAATCATCTCACTTTCGTGGTTAAATCTGTGTTTGTTTTTCCAATTTTGTGTGTTATAAAGAAAGCAATGTCATGGTAAAATTAGTACTAGTATTTACAGAATACTAGTATATTCTGAGTACTAGTATCAGTCCCAAACAGGAGGAAGAAGATAGGATTAGTAAATTAGTTAAGAAAATATATTGTTGCATATTTTGAGGAGGAGAAATTTAAAAAATCATTATAATAATTGCCCATTAACCAAAACAGTCGGTTAGGTTTGTGACGTGTTCAAATTCCAATCGGCTGACGTGTAAACTCTAACAACCTACAAGTCAGTGACGTGTCAACTGTGTCAGCAATTCAGTAACAACGTTTGTCACATTTGTAATGGAAGGACTTGTTTGTTATATGTTCTAAGTAGAGGGGCATGTTTGGTGCAATTAATAGTATAGGAGCCTGTTTGTTATCTTTCACTAGTACAAGGGCCTCCCAGCCTTTTATCCCTTAAATTAAATAACTAATTAGGTAGTTAGATGAGATTAAGGGTGGGGATTAAACTTTGTACCGGTGACAAAGTAAGGATTTTGTCACCAAAAAAAATTCCGCTTATAGCTACTAAAACCTAATCTCTAGCTCCTCCGCCATCTTTCTTCCTTACAATCCTCAAATAACCTGATGAAAATTGATCATGCAAAAACTGACGCCACACCACCACCACCGCCGTCGTCATCAACCGCCGTGGTGGCTATCAGAGTAATCCAAGCCCAACCCATGGCTCGTTCGGGTAGAAGCTCTCTCAGAGATCTAACAGGTAGATCTATCAGATCTAAGGAAACACTACAACATAACCTGACTACGGAGGCAGATACACGGAGGCACATAGAATATTTGTCTCTGAATATACTTTTAAAGAACAAATACTATATGTGCTCTATAGATGCAAATATCTGTCTCTAATTGTATTTTATTTATTTATTTTAAGTTTAATAAATATTATTTTATATTTTTAGAGGCAGATAATTTATAACTACCTTAAAAGTTGTAGGATTAAACCTTTTAGAGGCAGATAAGTTATAACTGCCTCTACAGAAAATTCCTTTAGAGGCAGATACTTTATAACTGCCTCTATAAGTTACACAATTTTTTTTAGAGGCAGATAATTTATAACTGCCTCTATAAGTTATATGAAAAATTCATTTAGAGGCAGATAACTTATAACCAGTGTTGTTAAAATTGGACCGGCCCGACCGGTCTGACCGGTAAAACCGGGAACCGGCGCCCAAGCCGGTCCGGTCTGCCTTTAAATCATGTCCGGCTCAATTAACCACAAAAAACGGGTCGACTCGGTAAAACCGGGTAAACTGGTCGACGCGCTTCGAGCGGTTTCGGCCGGTCGGATGCTACGTCTTTCCCCTTTGGACGAATTAAAAAAAATATTCAGTCTCAAATCGAAAATTGGGATCTTCTCCACAGACGCCTTCGATGTTATTATCATCCCCGAACCAATGGCTTTCTTCCACCATCACATCACCACAACTTCTGTCCACCATGGCTTCGACTATGGCGGCTTCTCGCTCTTCTCCTCCATTGACAACTACTTGAGCCAGTCCTCGTCAGTCGTTGTTTCATCCTCCCTCGCCCCAGACCATCAATCCAACCTCAGTCTATAAAATCAGAGGTTTATGGGTTTTGATTGAGAAGTTAGGGTGAGGACAAAGGAGAGAAAAAATTAATAGGTTGGTGATGGAGGTTGGATAAGGAAGAAGAGTGTCTGGTGAAGAGAATAGAGAAAGTAGATAGAGGTTGGATAAAGAGAAGAGTGAAGGGAAAAGAGAAAATAGATGAGGATAGTGAGAGATCTGACGGCGGAATAATGAAAATAGAGTTAGGTTTAGGGTTTCTAGGTATATATAATAAGTATTATTTCATATTTGGTCTCTAATTTATTGGTAAATGATGAATGATACTCTATTTTTAAAATTATAGTATGAACGGTTTTTTATACCGGTTTTTACGGTCTGATCACGGTCGGACCTTAAACCCTTAAACCTCTCGTTAGGCCGGTTCGATGTTCGGTCCGGTCTTGACAACATTGCTTATAACTGCCTCTATAAGTTACACATAAAATTTCTTTTGAGGCAAATAATTTATAACTACCTCTATAAGTCATTGGCGGAGCCAGAAATTAAGCTAAGTGGGGTCCCTTAAAGAAAAGTAAAAAATATAAAAATATAGTGTAAAAAAAACTGAAAAAGATATTATTATTTATTTATAGCGATCCACGTCATATTTTCATATTTTGAAAGTACCCTGAAATACATTCATTGCTCAAAGTATCTAGTACATTTTTTTCGATGAATAATATTAAACAATCACCTATCCGATTTCAGAGCTTATTCTTCACATAAGTTATTGCAGAAAAAGCTCTTTCCACACTTGCCATTGTTACAGGCTAAAAGATCAATGTTATCTTCAAAAAAAAATAGACTAATGGATACACCAAATATTTTTTTCTTCACCATTTTTATAAACAACTCCTCAATTCCTTTCAATCCTTTAAAATAATTATTAGCTTAAATATATATAAAAAAAACAAATCTCGAGTTGATGCTCAAGAAATCAAATCTAAACATATGAGAACTCAATATTTCGATTTTTATCATATGTTTCTTTATTATATATCATGTGTATTATATATTCAAGGATAGTTGTGCAGCCTATTGGTTAAGACTATTGACTCCCAAAGTAGAGTTGCAGGTTCGATTCTTGCAGGTGGCATCTGTTATTTGTCTAACCTATATTTTAATTAATAGCATTATTTTTCCAAGTGGGGTCCCAGGACCCCATATTCTTCAATGTAGCTCCGCCTATGCTATAAGTTATACATAAAATTTCTTTAATTTAGAACCGACTTTATAGGTTCTACGATTAAAATATTTAGAGCTAGATAATTTATAGTTGTCTTTATATGTTGTATGATTAAAATTTGCAGCGGTAGGTAACTTGTAAACTATGTACTTTTTGTATAGATAAAATATAATTTTATTAAAAGGTGAAATATATGTATATATATATAATAAATATTGATGATTTTATTTTCTAATAATGATTAAGGGAAAATTTACGTTTTTCAATTTCTTTTGTTGGCATAGTTTCTGCATATCGTTGAATTTTGTAATTCATATTTAAAAACTGCGTAAAAAATATCAGTAAGTACTCTTGAACCAAGTGGTAAGAACTAAGAACTTAGCACATTTTCTTTAGCCACCCGGGTTCAAACCCCGTAGATAGCAAAAAAGTAGAAAATGATCTATGTAAATAGTGAGAGAGTCCAATAGAGGAAAATATCCTGGTAGGAATAAATTCTTTTTAAAAACATATATATGTGCCTCTAAATAGATAGCAAAAAAGTAGAAAATGATCTATGTAAATAGTGAGAGAGTCCAATAGAGGAAAATATCCTGGTAGGAATAAATTCTTTTTAAAAGCTATATATAGTGCCTCTAAAAAAATTATCACCAACAAAAATAAGTGCCTCTAAAAGATGGCTAAGATGACAGAATAATAGTAGTTTAAAGTAGTAATTACTAACAATTATATCTGCCACTAATTCTTCCATTATTGACACATAACATGTGCCACCGTATTTGCCTCTAAAGACCTTTAGCCGCAGCAGCGTTAGTGGCACTTAAGCTATCTGCCTCTAAAACTCTATAGAGGCAAAAAAATGACTTTTAGAGGCAAATACAGTGTGCCTCCGTAGCTAGGTTTTGTTGTAGTGAAAGGATGGATCCGAACAGCAGTCCGTTCCGGAATTGTTTAATCTGGCGACGGAGGAGTCGGCGGCGGATTGCTCGTCCTCCTCTATTTCGGGACTCAGGCGCTTCGAGTCAGCTAACAGTTCCATTGCTGCATCAAGATCGGAATTGACTCTGATGGAGATTTGGGGGTTAGGGATTTGATTTTGACCTGATCAAAATCACAAAAGTTGACGGGCAATATGTCTTCGAGAAAGGGTGGACTTGACAATCCATTGGGAGGATTTTGGGTCCGAGCACTTCAAGGTATGTTTTTCTTCCCTGTTCGCTTCTTCGCCCCCAATAACAATCCATGGTGAGGCTCGTTCTCATTACATGGTTTTGAATACAGATGGATCCTAATCTATTCCGGAATTAGGACTTGTTCCGAAATTACTCCGTTGTGGGTAATGCCATTGATTTCGTTCAATTAGTGATTGGATCCCATTGATCTTCTGTTTTTCCTTCTAACTGATGAAACCAAATGCTTTGTTCACTTTTAAAGAATGGAGTATCCGAACGTCTCTCTCATTCCATGGTGTGCTTGAAATCAGATGCTCTGAAACAAAATCTGGATGGCTTGTTTTACTTACTAATTGTTCTTGGATCTTCTCCAATGAGATGACATAGAAACGGTAGAATTTCAGGGGACAGAATGAGAGATGGAGCCTTGCTTCAAACTCCGTTTATCAAGTTCTTTAATCAGACTCTTACCACATTGGTCCAAACAAGGTTACAAAATGAAATTATAACGGTTGATGGAGCTGGTCTGAGACTTTTGTTCTCGAAACTGTTTTATTTCCCGTTTTGTTCAGTCCTGTCTATTTATTTTTACCCTAATGATCTTGAAACAAGTTAAGTGTTCTCAACCGCGTCTCGTTGAACCTCCTTCCATGGAGTTTTTGTTTTTTGGAGCACTTTGCTCTGGTTTCTTTCTCTATGGAAAGTGCTTGTTTTTAGGGAGACCTTTCAATAAAGGATGCTTTTCAGCTCATTTGACTTAATCTATGGACTAACTTCTTGTTTGATGGACACAAAGAAGCCTAATTTGATTCCAACCTTTGTATATCCATCCCTGAATTATTTGCTTTAATAATTTTGAATTAAAACCGAAGACTTGATTTTGTTTCCTTTTCTAAATCCATCCATCTTGGTTTTCCATGGAAAACTGAATTCGGAAAATCATTTGCCCTGACTAATATCTGATTGGTGGCTCTTTCCTAAAACCCTCTTAATCCCTTTCAAGAATCAGGGAATCAAAAGAACCAGAAAGGAATTCTTTCTTTTCTCTTTTGGTAAGTCTTAATACTCTTTTAAAAATCAATCCGAAGCTTCCTTTCTTTTGGAATTTATTTTAGGGATGGAAGATGACACCCTTGTATTTATACCAACCTTTGTTTCGGGCAACATACTTTACAAATCTTCCTCTTTTTTCTTACGGAAAACAAGAAACATGGCGAATGAAATTGTTCAGTTTCCAATGATGGAACCCCTAGTTGTTGACCTTAACAATGAGGTTTTGCAGGAAGGAAACGAATGGGCTGATCGCAGCTCCCTTGTCCAAATTTTCTGGAGCGTCCCAGTACCATTGCAAGTTGTCCGCATGCTACGCTGGACGATGTCTGAAAATTCAAAGGAGAACTAAACATCTTTGAAGCAGGTTTCAGACTTTTACCAATTCATCTTTTCAACGGTGCAAAAAAGAAACTGGGTGCTCAAAGCTCAACCCTGGTCTTTTCAGCTCAGTATATGAACATGACTAGGTTTGTCACCCCTTCCGAGAATCTTTTCAATCTAGTTCATGGATATTGCTGTCAAGTTGGCAGGTATACCAATCGATTGCCGAACCTTGGCTTTTGGTCGGCAAATGCTGGAGAAGATAGGGGAGGTACAAAAAGTCAATTTTTTCATTGCAGACAGTGCTGAAGGTTTTTTCATCAAGGGTTTGGTCAAGCTGGATATACTCGGATCAAGAGCGGGAAGGATCACTGCTCGCTTCGCGGGGGGGGGGGGGTCCCTTTTTCGTTTATTTTCAATATTAGTAACCAATGTTTTCAAGACCAAGTTATGTTTGTCCTCATCAACACTTGATACTTGACCTTGAAGCAAGGAACAAGTGGATTTGTATTCCAGATTGTGGGAAATTGGTCGAATGACCCAATCTGAAAAAGAAATCCACATCCAAATACCAAAGTCGAAGGGGCCCCTCTTTTACCTCCTTCAGTAATAGCGTCCTTCGCGGCTGCATTATCGGATACTCAAGCTGCGGAACAAGAGAAAATCCATACTCAAGGCACAAAGAAAGGAGGACAAGCTAGATCCTCCTTGGCATCTGTGTCACACAAACATGCGATCGGTAATTTCTCGCCTTTGGCTCTTCCTATGAAATTTCTCCTCATTTTATCTTGGTTAGGTAGGATAATTCGTTTTGGAATCTATTGCCTTTAAGTGTTTGAGACCAGAAAAATGAATGTCAAGTATTGGTAAAATCTATCTGACTTGTCTTTAATTGAATTGGTTGACACTACTTGGTGACCCTAATTCTTTTCTCTCAAATCGATAATGAATGTGGTCATATCTTTTGATTTATGGTCTGCCAGTTACTGGATCTTATTGGATCAATGGATGATTTTGATTTCGAACATAATGTGGATAACTCATATATTAGGTGTTTGTTTCAACTAAATGGTTCTACTGAATCCTTGTATGAATTTTTTATTGTTTTTGTGCCCCACAATTCTTGGTAAAATACCCTAAAAGGGGGATGACGATCTTTTCATTTATGAGTTTATGCCTATTTAAAAGATATTGATGAGACGATTCCTGGATTTTGTAGATGAACAAGAGGAACTTGGTTCCAAAGATATTGTGGGAGTAGAAAATAGTGCTGGCACAAAGACAAGAGAACCAAATGCGCTGGAAGCTATGGAGGTCGAGAAGTCATTGAAAAGAAAGAAAGCTAGTGAAGACAAAGGGAAATCTAAAGAGGTGGAACTAGAGAAAGAACCGAAAAAGTTACAGTGCGGAAATAAAGGAATTGTGATTCGGGTCTTGGATGAAGAGGCTACGGATGAAAGGGTGTTTTCATATAAGAAGGACAAGCAATTTGAGGAAGTGGCAGGCAGCCGTTCTCTGTTGGAAGGGATGAAATTGAAGGAACAAGTGAATGTCTCAAAAGAACTTGAGATCACTAAAACAAGTTTAGTCAATGATCTGTTTGGAATATCAGGAGCTGAAATAAAGAAGAAATGTTCTGATTTGGAGTCAAATGATGAAGATGTGGCCTCATGGATGACCAAGATTGATACATATGGATCCAATGAAGGATCTATCGGAGAACTGCTGAGGGAAGAGGATAACCTTGACAAGTGATGTGCAAGATTTAACTCACAACATTCAAGGTCGTATTCCACGAGGTCTCTCATAAGCTAATACTCACAAAGTTCATGAACGGTCTAAACATTTGAATTGAGATTTGGTTTTGAATGAGAACAAATCAAAAGCATAAACAAATAAGGTAAAACTAACAAGTAAAGTTGAAGATCAAACAAGAGAGAAGTAGGTTAGCTTAGCAAGGGGTTTCTTCAAGCTCAAGGTTCATGAAAGCTGGATTGAATCTCAAGCAACGATGTGTAAACTAATGACCAGGAAATTCACTCAGTAGAGTCAACGAACTCTCGCACAATTGACTCTCTACTCCTAGACCAAATGCACCATGCTTTCGCTATGTGAACAAAGGGAATGGAGTGCCTTAGCTAGCTTAATGAAATGCTCAACACTTGATTTCTATGCTAACATTCATCTAACACAAGGTAAATGATGCAAGACACTCTCATGCCAATCATATAACACTAGTCTAGCAATCAAAAGGGTCTTTCAACCTTCAAATGATGGAAAACTAAATGCACACCAAGTGTTCGACAAAATGTCACCAAGGAAAAACAAGCTCAAAATGGTTGCAATTGCATAATCCAATCTCTCAAATCATTCAATTACAATCCAAACACCTTAGATCAACATCAATCAATCATTATCATGTATTGAAAGACATAAACAATACCAAAAGAACAAGTCAAGCTCTCATGGACAACAAGCACAAGGTCTAGGATCATCATCTTACACAAATGGCTATGAGAAACTCAATCCATACATTCAATCACCTATCCTAGCTTGATCCATCCCCCACTAAACTAAACCTAAGTTTAGCCTAGCATAACCATGGAAGGAACCTGAAATTGAGTAGAGGAGACCATCCTTGTTTCCATGGAGGATCTTGCAACTTGGCTCTTCAAGCTTCAATCCAAGGTATGGAGGACTTCACTTAGCTCCTTGATCTTCAAGTTGATCAACAAAGGTGGAGGAAGGGTGATCACCGATGATGAGAATTGAGAGAGAAAGAGAGAGGCTGTTGAGTGTGTAATAATAATAATGAACGATGCCCCCCAATTTTCAACCGCTTCCTCTTCATATATTGTGCGGATAATACCCGAGTTTCCGGCGAAAATTGTATAAGTTTTCGCAGAAAATCCCTTTGAAAAACCCCGGGCAGCTCCTTGATCTCTTCATACATTTCCGGCGAAAACTCTGAAAGTTTTTGCCGAAAACTTCTTCACATTCAGCTGTAGAAATCCTGCTTCCCACTGTTTGCAAACGGGCAATAGTCTTCGGCGAGAACATAGAGTTCTCGCCGAAAACTCCTTTAGAAATGCTGCATTTTTCTCAAACTTGCATCGGCTATAACTCCTCCTTCCTAGCTCCGATTGACCTCCCGTTTGATCCTACGTGCTCCTTGTCACCAGTAATTTGATGCCATCTCCTAAAATGCACAGAAAAACATCCAATAGACCACGAATTTGGCTCCAAAGTGGCAACCGGACAACAAATGGACACTTTGCACAAAACTTCAATAAAAGCATATTAAGCATGGCATTTAAGGATCAAATACGGGCACTTCATAGGTCAATCATAAGCTCAAAATGCACTGAATAACGGCACATCAAATTCCCCTACGACTAAGCTTTGCTTGTCCTCAAGCAAATGAATTAGAAAACATCCAAGTTCACAAATGACAAGATCGGTCACAATGAGATTCAAACAATAACAATTTGGCTTAAACTGTTCCACGAACAAACTCAACCTACACATGCAAGAACGTCAACCAAACAAGTATAAACCTCACTATTTGATGCACACTCCAAGTAGTGGTTAATTGGGATATAGAAAAACCGACCACGACAACACCAACTCTAATCAAAAGGACTTGAACTCGGGAAATGAAACAGATTAAGTGGAGGTAGGGTAATTTGGAAAGTGGATGTGGCTGTCGACTCAACTTCGTCCGCTTCTAGATCTGCACTTTTCACGCTCAAGCTAGGATCACTACAACAAGGGCCACTTTTAAGAACTCTTTTTTTTCTTCTTTCCTTACTGCATACTAGTGCTCGATCCAACACTTCACTTAGGTGTTGAACCTGCCTAGCTCACAGCTTTTGCCTTTGCTAGTGCTCAACCCGACACTTCACTTAGGTGTCGAGCTTGCCTAGCTTTTCTTTTGGCACTTCAAGAGTTTCAACAACTTGAACACTTTCTTTTGAGCATTTCCTTTTGAACATTTTCTTCACAAATTAGCCACTTGATCCTTAGCCCCTTACAACTTCCACACAAGACTTCGAATAGGACTTCGTCTAATCTCAAGCCACAACCACGAGGGATAAAAAAGGTATGAAAAACATGGAATATGGTGAAAATGTGTATGATCCAACAAACAGACCAAGGCTCAACGGGTTATCCTATAGGAAACTGATTCGGGTAGGCTTTTTGGCTGAATCTGGTGAAATTCTAATTGCCTTTATCATCTTAGACCGGCGTTATCGAGCGGTACAAAAACACGTATCAAACCAATCAACCAACATACAAGAGTGATAAAATCTCAGTTCTGGCCTTCTGGCCCAGACTCATTTGATATTAGTGCTAACATGCTGGTTAAAGATTCTAAGTGGAACAATTTAAACATCATTGTGAAAGATTGAAGCCAATTAAACACCAAAAGTCAAGAACCGAATGATTCTACGATAGAGGAATTTGACATTCAATCAAAATCATGCAAATCATCAAAGCATAGCATTAGACTTCTACCGACAAATATTCACACCAAACCTCAAACTCCCCCCTACGACTAACATGAGCATTGCCCTCAATGATCAAGAGAGAGAGGGTAAGGTGGAACGAATTTACCGCGTTGGTAGAGAAGAGCATAGGAAGCCAAAGTAGAGGAAGAGTCCCATGACGCTCATTGTGAAGAGTGATCCTCCCAAGTGCTTGCCAACATCTTATTCAACAAGCTAAAACAACACAAAAACATAAAAGCGAAAAGGTAAGGATAACATGGGTTGCCTCCCATGAAGCGCTTCTTTAATGTCTCTAGCTAGACGAAATCTAGAGCATTCAAGGCATGACCAAGGACAAAACCTCGACCGCACCAATAGCATTATGAACAACGTAATGCTTAAGTCGATGGCCATTCACCTTAAAAGGCTCGGCTTGGGACGGAGAGATTACCTCGACGGTGCCATACGGAAATACTTGAGTTACCGTGAATGGTCCGGACCAACGAGATCTCAACTTCCCGGGAAAAAGTTTGAGCCGAGAGTTGTATAGGAGGACTTGATCACCGACCTTGAAATCCTTGCCCGGTTTCAATCAGGAGTCATGAATGAGCTTCGTCCTCTCCTTGTATAGCTTAGCACTCTCATATGCAAGATGGCGATACTCCTCGAGCTCATGCATTTGAAACTTACGCTCTTCTCCTGCGAGACTCATATCGAGGTTTAGAAATTTCAACGCCCAAAGAGATCAGTGCTCAAGCTCTATCGGCAAATAGCAAGCTTTACCATAGACCATCCTATAGGGAGTAGTGCCTATAGGGGTCTTGTAAGCCGTGCGGTAGGCCCATAGAGCATCATCAAGCTTCGTCGACCAATCTTTTCGTGATTGGTCGACCGTTTTCTCTAAAATTCTCTTAAGTTCCCTATTTGTCACCTCGGCTTGGCCACTAGTTTGAGTAGGGCTGGCAGTCGGCCTGGTTCGGTAAAAAACCGGACCGAATTTTCGGTTGACCGGGACCGAAATTCTATCAAACATGGGACCGGTGACCGAACCGATTTTACTCGGTTTTTTAGCCAACCCGAGCCGGCCGGTTTCGGTCCGGAGCCGAACCGTGACCGAGAACCAATCTTGCCGTGATTTGACCGAAACCCACCATGAACTGACCTAGAACCGAGCCAAAACCGATCCAAAAACTGACTATAGACCGAGATTTGAACTGAAAAACCGAACTTTGTACAAAAAAACCGAATGTTTAAATTATTTTTAGTTTGATGAGTTTGATGAATTTTGTATTATTATGACCTAAAATCGGTAGGCTCATATGGTAATCGTAGCCTCGTAGGCTCAAGTAAAGTTTGATGAATTGGATTTGATAGAAGAATTGGAGTATTGTGTAGGGAGGGCGTGCACGGTGCACCATTGCTAAAATTTCGGCAGCATAACCCTACAATTTCATCTATTCAGTTCTTCACAATAATACCTGAAACGAAAACAAAAGATCTCATACCACAAATCCACAATCAACCATCCGACACAAGTCATAACTCAAGTCATAACCATAATTCCAAATTCAAATACCACACAAGTTCAACATTAACAACATAAATAAATTCAACACCCCACTTCGCAACATCTAAAAGCTAATCATCATCTGACGCGCCCTGCATACCAAACATTTCATTTTCAAGTGCATCGTCCTCATTGTAGTCATTATCATCATCACTACCAATAGCATTGTCATTGTCATTGCCATTCTTCTTGATGAATGATTGTAGAACGGGTTGCACGAGAGGATCAGAACCAATTGCTGATGGAGTAGCATCAAACTTCAAAACCGTATCTTCGAAACCTAAACAAAACAAGACTTGTAATGAGTATAAATGCTATCAACTATCAAGTATCAATATACACTACTTGTCTACTACTAGATATGGAAGATAAAGAGTATAAATGCCAAAGTTTACCTTTCTCGAACTCTAGTTGTTCATTCTCATTTTCCTCCTCCTCGGGATCAAATATATCCGAAGATGTTGACCGCAACCAATCCTCAGCACAAATCAGAGCTTCGACAATAGCAGGAGTCAATGAGCTCCTGAAGTTGCTCAACACTCGTCCCCCAGTACTAAAAGCACTCTCAGAAGCTACATATGAAATTGGGACGGCAAGTACATCCCTAGCCATCTCACTGAGAATAGGAAACCTGAGTGCAGATGCTTTCCAATATGCCAAAACATCAAACCGTTGCTTCTTATCTGCACTACTAACCTCTCGTGCTTCAGCTAGATACTTTACCAACTCTGCTCTAGGGTCATCACCGGTGTGATTATCAACGTCAAACGCAGCGAAGCAATCATCTTCAATCTCTTGGTCCTCCTCAAAGTCATCTTCGTCTCCACCATCTCCTCCATTAACATCGGTAGTTTGTGTTGATGAAGCTACAGATCCACTCACACGTTTCTCATACTCTGCCTTGTATAGGTCAAACATAGCATATAATTCACTTCTCACCATCTCTACCAATTCAACACATTGTGTCGGATCATAAATCAGCTTGAAAGAATATGGAATGATTTCCATCTTCTTTCGTGGATCAAGTATAGCTCCGATGTAGATGAGTCTGTTAACTTTGACGTTGGCAACGTCCTCAGACCAATACTTCTGAACTTTCTCCTCCATTGACCTTGCCATTGTTGATATGACTGTTTCCTCATCTCTTTTCATCTTCTTAATGTGATAAAACAACTTTGTCACTTCTTTGAGGAAGAGATTAATGGTAACATATGAGGTACCAGATGCCACACGAGTCATGTCACTGAAGAACTTCAGGTGACTAGAGAGGACTCTCACACTATCCCAATCACTAGAACTTGGAACACCAATAAACTCACCTTGATAAGTCTTCGCCCCCAGATCTTCCACAAAGTTACTTTCCATATTTTCGAGAACTTTGAATGCTTTCTCATAACCTGAAGCCATATCCAACATTGAGAATGTGGAATTCCACCTAGTTGGTACATCTAATAAGGGCATTTTCTTACACTTCATCTTCCTGATGGCCACAACATTCCGAAATACTCTTCACGTGCTGGCGATGCACGAACCCATCTCACCGCCTCCCTCACTCGCCTAACTGACATTCCAATCTTATTTAGTCCATCTTGGACTATTAGATTGATAATGTGGCAAACACAACGAACTTGCAAGTAGTTTCCGCTCAAGAACTGAGTACCCCAACCATGTAATTTCCCGTGCAAGTACTTGATAGCGGAATCATTTGCACTCGCATTATCAACCGTCACAGTGAAAAGCCTCTTCAACCCCCATTCATCCAGACATCTTGCAATCCCTACCCCAATATCACTACCCTTGTGACTTGTAATCCGAGAGAAACTGATAACCTTCTTATGCAACTTCCAATCATGTCCAATGAAATGTGCTGTTATGCACATGTAATTGAGATTCTGAACAGATGTCCAAGTGTCAGTTGTTATCGACACTCAACCAGCACAAGCCGTTCTCAAGTAATCCTTTAACTTTTGACGCTCAGCAATAAAGAGTTTGAAACAATCCTCTCGTATTGCTCTCCTCGAAGGAATGTCGAACTCTGGGCAACATACTTCCATAAAACGTTTAAACCCCCTATGCTCCACAAAGCTGAAAGGAAGCTCATCAACTATTATCATTTCTGCTAGAGCCAACCTTATAGCAACTTGACTGAATTGTCAGGCATCTGGAGTTGCTTCCCCTCTAACAGTTGAACTCTTCCTCATTATCAAAGTAGTTTGTCCATTTCTTGCATCCCTCTTCGCAATACACTTTAATTCATGCTTCTTACAAGTAGACGTACCATTCAAAGTAGGATCAGCTGCAAGAACCTTCTGGCATATATTGCACTTAGCTTTCTTATTCACATGCTCATCGACAAACTTAACCATAACTGTCCACGCTGATGACCATGACTTCTTTGTTGATTGGGGAGCACTACTAGCACTAGCACTATTAGCACTGTCACTGATAGGAGTAGGAGGAGTAGGAGCAGCAGGTACCTCAAGTTCAGGGTCAGGAGCCGGAGTAGTAGGAGCCAGATTGCGACTCGGTTGTTTGGGAATAGGAGGTCGTGAATTACCCTTGGTGCGTTTATGTGCAGGCTCTTGACTCTGAATTCCTTTACGCTTACCACTACGCGTATTCACACCCGCTTCCATTCTTCTTTGATCTGAATCCCTGCAATTCACATACATGTGTCAAACCCATACTCAAAGACCCTTTAATCAAAAAACCTCCATATAATAATGAAACTCTTCACATACATGTCACATGTCAAGTGTACTACATGCATGAATAATGAAACCCTTTAATAAAAAACCCTCCATATAATCCAATTCATGTTAAACATACAGACACATATTATCAACATTGCTGCAAAAAAGTGGATATCTAGAACTTGTCATGTAATAGCCATGGTGTTTCTTGTTAGTCATTTATCCTTTGTCCATCTCATGTCGTTTCAAACAATTGTTAATGATGTGCAAGATTTAACTCACAACATTCAAGGTCGTATTCCACGAGGGCTCTCTCAAAAGCTAATACTCACACGGTTCATGGACGGTCTATTCATTAAAAATGAGTTTTAGTTTAAAAACAACGAAATCAAAAACATAAACAAAACTAAAGCAAGAAAGTAAAGCGGTGCAAAACAAAGATAAGGAGGTTCACTTGGAAAGATAGCTTCATCATGCTTAAGAGGGACAAATGCACAAACAAGCCATACATGATCGAGGTTGCAATCAAATGACCACGCAAATCCCTTCTATAGACTCAATGCACTCTCGTCGCACTAAGTTCCTATCCTAGAACCACTCAACCTAGGCTCTCGCTCTCAAGCTAAGTGACTAAGGATGAAATAAAGGTGTTTGATGAAATGCCAAGCTACAAAACCCTCTCCTATGACTCTATGACCACTAGGCTAGACACCACACTCTCATGTCAATGTCCTAACGCTAAGAGAATCATCAAAAGACTAATCAAAGTTCAATTGAATGAAAAACCTAATGCACACCAAGTGTTCGACAAAATGCACAAGAGAGAAATCATGCAACTATGGTTGAATTGAGATGATCTAATCTCTTAGAACACACTCTCTTCAATCCCTAGACCTACAAACCATGTAATCTAAGCACTCTCATGCATTACATCACAAAAGATAGACCAAATCAAGCACATAACATAATTTGGAATTGAAAACAAGTCTAGAGATCATCTTCTTACAATCCAAGATCAATCATGGCATATTTGCACAATCAACCTCTATCATAGCACAACTATCTATCAATCCAAGGAAACCTAGGAAATCAGCCACACATGGCCAAGGGTCCAAAAGAGAAAGAAAGAGAAATGGTCACCAAGAGCTCCATGGCAATCCTCCTCTTGCAAGCTCCTCTCCCCAAGGTTGTGGGCTTCAATCCAAGCTCCTCACTCCAATTTGCACCAGAAGTAGCTAGGGTTGATGATGGATTGGTGATGAAAGAAAGATGAGAGAAAGGGTTTCGGCTGTCGAGTGTGTAAATTAATGAATGAATCTCCCTTCAATTTTTGCCCGCTTCCTCTTTATATATTGCGTTGGAAATACCCTGAATATTCGGCGAAAACTGTACAAGTTTTCGCCGAAAATCTCTTGGCATCCTTGCATTTCTTCATAGGTTTTCGGCAAAAACTCTGGAAGTTTTCGCTGAAAACTTCTTCACAAATCGAACATCAGCCTCCTGGAAATCCACTCTTTGTGCACGCCGAGGGTTTTCGGCGAGAACTATAAGGTTCTCACCGAAAACTTAAGTATGAAGCTGTGCACTTTTCTCGATTTTGCAACGGCCATATATCCTTCATCCTAGCTCCGATTGACCTCCTGTTTGATCCTACGTGCTCCTTGTCACTAGTACTATGACACCAAGGCCTGAAAATGCACAAATAAAACTCCAATAGGCACTAAATTGCCCTCAAAGTGGCACTTTGGACAACAAAAGAGCACTTTGCATAAAACTTCCATAAAAGCATATAAATCATGGCAAAATGAGATCAAACATGGGAGATCCCTAGGCTAATCGAGGGCTTAAAACACACGAAATAAAGTCACATCAAACTCCCCTACGACTAAGCTTTGCTTGTCCTCAAGCAAATGAATTAGAAAACATCCAAGTTCACAAATGACAAGATCGGTCCTATTGAGATTCAAACGATAACAATTTGGCTTAAACTGTTCCACGAACAAACTTAACCTACACATGCAAGAACGTCAACCAAACAAGTCTAAACCTCACCATTTTCTGCACACTTCAAGTAGTGGTTAATTGGGACACAGAAAAACCGACCACGACAACACCAACTCTAATCAAAAGGACTTGAACTCGGGAAATAGAATAGATTAGGTGGGGTAGGAAATATTTGGGAAATGGTGAGTGATTGTGATTGACTATCAACTCGACTTCGTCCGCCTCTAGATCTGCACTTTTCACGCTCAAGCTAGAATCACTACAAAAAGGGCCACATTGAGAACTCTCTTTCTTTTTTTTCTATTGCATACTAGTGCTCGATCCAACACTTCACTTAGGTGTTGAACCTGCCTAGCTCACAGCCTTTGCCTTTGCTAGTGCTCAACCCGACACTTCACTTAGGTGCCGAGCTTGCCTAGCTTTTCTTTTCTTTTGAGCATTTTCTTTTGAACATTTTCTTCACAAATTAGCCATTTGATCCTTAGCCCCTTACAACTTCCACACAAGATTTCGAATTGGATTTCCATCTAATCTCAAGCCACAATCACGAGGGATCAAAAAGGTGATGAAAAACATGGAATATGGTGAAAATGTGTATGATCCAACAAACAGGCCAAGGCTCAACGGGTTATCCTATAGGAAACTGATTCGGGTAGGCTTTTTGGCTGAATGTGGTGAAATTCTAATTGCCTTTACCATCTTAGACCGGTGTTATCGAGCGGTACAAAAACACGTATTAAACCAATCAACCAACATACAAGAGTGATAAAATCTCTGTTCTGGCCTAGACTCATTTGATATTAGTGCTAACATGCTGGTTAAAGGTTCTAAGTGGAACAGTCTAAACGTCATTGTGAAAGCTTGAAGTCATTTAAACACCAAAAGTCAAGAACCGAATGATTCTACGATAGAGGAATTTGGAAACAATCAAGATCATGCAAATCATCAAGCATAGCATTACATCTCTACCACAAATAATCACACCAAACCTCAAACTCCCCTACGACTAACAGGAGCATTGTCCTCAATGATCAAGAGAGAGAGGGTAAGGTGGAACGAAATTACCGCGTTGGTAGAGAGGAGCATAGGACGTAATAGTGGTGAAAGAGTCCCATGATGATCCTTGGTGAAGAGTGATCCAAAATGCTTGTCAAACCTTATTCAAAAAGCTAAAACAACACAAAAACCTCAAACAACAATTAAAAGCGAAAAATTAAAGATAACATGGGGTGCCTCCCAAGAAGCGCTTGGTTACCGTCTTAAACTCGACGATACATGTGTTATGGTGTCCAACTTAGTACCTCTTTGATGTCAAGTTGCTTCTTCCACGATGAAAGTTGAGCTCCAAGAAAAAATAGAAGCAAAGGGTAGACTAGCCAATGAGTAATGATGCTTGTATAGCACTTGATACCTTGTGGTGGCTTGCTACCTTTGAAATTTGGAACTTGAGGTAGAAGGTATGGTAGGGGGCCACCATTGAGCTCCATCATCTCCAAGTTGGTGATGCCACTCAAGGAGTCTTCCGGTTCAAACATGGGCGGATCCTCTTCCATTATCACCTTAGGGGGGTAGAGATGCATGCGTCCTTGGGCTCTTGGCACAAATACTTCATGACCAAGCAAGAAGATTGAAGAGCACTCACAATCTTTGGTGGTACCACAATAGGGTGGTGTTGTTCACTCTCGTGCTCCACTCTTGGTACCACCTCTTCTTGAAGAGTCTTCACGTCACATCTCACCTCCTCTAAGGTGTCATCATCCTCAAGTCTCCTTGGTTCTTCTATCCACACATCATCGTTGCTTTGCATGTCCTCGGGAAGAACATGTACTTCAATCTCCTCCACTACCAAATCTTCTTCCGTGTCAAGCTCTTCGGATTCACAAATGTCATCTTCATCATCATAAACTTGCTCCACATGATTGAGACGGCGTTCATTCTCAAGAATCTCCGTGACGAGCTCTATGCTTTGAGATAAACGGTTAACTCGGTTTGCATTATCCTCCGCAATTTGCAAGATCTCTAGCATGAAAGGAGGTGGAAGAGGTTTCTCATGGCTCATGAACTCCTCTTGGGGAAACTCACTTTCTTCTTCTTCCATGACAAGCACTTCCGGTTCACAGGTGTCGATGATGAGCTTCACACTTTGAGTGAGACGATCCAACCGAGCCGCATTATCTTTCGCAATTTGCAACATCTCCTCAATTGTGTAGGAGGGTGGAGAATGTTGTTCATCCTCGAGAGCTTCCTTGATGAGTGTCATGCCTTGAGCTAAGCGATTAAGTTGGTTCGCATTGTCATCCGCAATCTTCAAAGCTTCCTCAAGTGTGGGAAGAGATGGAGAAGGTTCCTCATAACTTACGAACTCCTCTCGAGGACGCTCACTTTCCTTCACCATTTTCAAGAGCTCCTCTAGCATAGAAGGAGGTGGAGAATGTTGCTCATAGCTTGTGAACTCCTTTTGAGGACGCTCGCTTTCTTTAACCATCTTAAAGAGCTCCTCTAGCATGGAAGGCGGTGGAGAATGTTGTTCATGACTTGTGAAATCTTCTTGATAATACTCCGGCAAGACTTGATGGTAGGGTGGAGATGGATAGGGACATTGCTCATTCCACATGGGTGTTGAAGCTTGTTGTTCTTGACCCCACCATTGGCTATCTTCCTCACAAGGACCTTGGTAGTAGGATGTCCATAATATGGGTTAGGAGACGGATTCCACCCTTGATAGGTGCCATAACCATTACCTCCATTCCACGAGTTCATCTTACTTGCAACCTTGCTCCCATGAACTAAGTGAGGTAGAGAACGGATTGGTGGAACAATTGTTCGAGGCCTTGAGGGGGACCTGCAAACAAGCACAACAAACACAACCAAGTAATACAATAATGCGGGATAACAAAACCACAAAAACAAATAACAAAGAAGCAAAACTAAAACGGAAGGAAGTGAATAGAACGGTCCACTACTAAATGCTTTCAAAGGATTGAGAAAGTCCCCGGCAACGGCGCCAAAAACTTGATGTGCAAGATTTAACTCACAACATTCAAGGTCGTATTCCACGAGGGCTCTCTCAAAAGCTAATACTCACACGGTTCATGGACGGTCTATTCATTTAAAATGAGTTTTAGTTTAAAAACAACGAAATCAAAAACATAAACAAAACTAAAGCAAGAAAGTAAAGCGGTGCAAAACAAAGATAAGGAGGTTCACTTGGAAAGATAGCTTCATCATGCTTAAGAGGGACAAATGCACAAACAAGCCAAACATGATCGAGGTTGCAATCGAATGACCACGCAAATCCCTTCTATAGACTCAATGCACTCTCGTCGCACTAAGTTCCTATCCTAGAACCACTCAACCTAGGCTCTCGCTCTCAAGCTAAGTGACTAAGGATGCATTAAAGGTGTTTGATGAAATGCCAAGCTACAAAACCCTATCCTATGACTCTATGACCACTAGGCTAGACACCACACTCTCATGTCAATGTCCTAACACTAAGAGAATCATCAAAAGACTAATCAAAGTTCAATTGAATGAAAAACCTAATTAATGCACACCAAGTGTTCGACAAAATGCACAAGAGAGAAATCATGCAACTATGGTTGAATTGAGATGATCTAATCTCTTAGAACACACTCTCTTCAATCCCTAGACCTACAAACCATCTAATCTAAGCACTCTCATGCATTACATCACAAAAGATAGACCAAATCAAGCACATAACATAATTTGGAATTGAAAACAAGTCTAGAGATCATCTTCTTACAATCCAAGATCAATCATGGCATATTTGCACAATCAACCTGTATCATAGCACAACTATCTATCAATCCAAGGAAACCTAGGAAATCAGCCACACATGGCCAAGGGTCCAAAAGAGAAAGAAAGAGAAATGGTCACCAAGAGCTCCATGGCAATCCTCCTCTTGCAAGCTCCTCTCCCCAAGGTTGTGGGCTTCAATCCAAACTCCTCACTCCAATTTGCACCAGAAGTAGCTAGGGTTGATGATGGAAGAAAGATGAGAGAAAGGGTTTCGGCTGTCGAGTGTGTAAATTAATGAATGAATCTCCCTTCAATTTTCGCCCGCTTCCTCTTTAAATATTGCGCTGGAAATACCCTGAATTTTCGACGAAAACTGTACAAGTTTTTGCCAAAAATCTCTTTGAAAAACCCCGGGCATCCTTGCATTTCTTCATAGGTTTTCGGCGAAAACTCTGGAAGTTTTCACCGAAAAACTTCTTCACAAATCGAACATCAGCCTCCTGGAAATCCACTATTTGTGCACGCCGAGGGTTTTCAGCGAGAACTATAAGGTTCTCGCCGAAAACTTAAGTATGAAGTTGTACACTTTTCTCGATTTTGCAACGGCCATATCTCCTCCGTCCTAGCTCCGATTGACCTCCCGTTTGATCCTACGTGCTCCTTGTCACCAGTACTATGACACCAAGGCCTGAAAATGCACAAATAAAACTCCAATAGGCACTGAAATTGCCCTCAAAGTGACACTTTGGACAACAAAAGAGCACTTTGCATAAAACTTCCATAAAAGCATATAAATCATGGCAAAATGAGATCAAACATGGGAGATCCCTAGGCTAATCGAGGGCTTAAAACACACGAAATAAAGTCACATCAGTTAACAATAATAATGATCAGAAACGACGACGACCCATTTCAGCTCAATACACCACATCACCCTAAGTTTCAACTTGAAGGGCCAATTATAGAATCATGCAGACAAATACAATGACCAAAACCCAATCCAAAAGCCAAAAAAA
Source organism: Linum lewisii (assembly GCA_034768395.1). NCBI lineage: Eukaryota > Viridiplantae > Streptophyta > Magnoliopsida > Malpighiales > Linaceae > Linum > Linum lewisii. The sequence continues at coordinate 63,159,669 of CM068300.1, forward strand.
TACCTGTGAAACTTGAAAGACAGAACAAACAGCAGAGCACTGACTTAACAAACAGCAGACAATGAACAAACCGCCTGTCTCGTAAACTAGAAGCTTCACTAGAAGCTTAATCTACATAGAGGGCACTGACTTAACATCTCACGATTCACATCAGCAGCCACAGGCAGTATAATGTAACCATTTGAACATAATGTAACCATTCACAACATTTGTAACCATTTGAAAGCAGTCAGCCCTATTTCGAACTTACATTTACGATGAGCTACTCCGAGACTTCGAGAGTTCGAGTGAGCAGATGGAAAGGATGAGCTACGAAGTGTCTTTCCGTTCAAGTGTTCAACACCTAAAAAGCTTTAATCACAGTTGAAGGAGGAAGCTGAATTAGGAGGCTGCAAGTTGAAGTTCTAACTATCTAACCTAATTTCAAAATCGTATACCTTGACTAGAAGAAAACAGGACTTACATTTCAGTTCAGACTAGGGAAATCGGCGGTGAGAGTAGCTGGATGGAAGGACGACTTCGATCGGTGAGGAGCTTTCGGCAGTGAGAGATTGGAGGTGGGTGTCGGCGCCTCTACAGCCTTCGGCAGTGACAGAGAAAACGCGGACTCGCCGTCGGTGTTGCTGAATGCTGCCGCCGTCGGTGTTGCTGCCGCCTGCTGATGTGCAAGATTTAACTCACAACACACAAGGTCATATTCCACGAGGTCCTCTCATAAGCTAATACTCACAAAGTTCATGAACGGTCTAAACATTTGAATTGAGGTTTGGTTTTGAATGAGAACAAATCAAAAGCATAAACAAACAAGGCGAAACTAACAAGTAAAATTAAGGATCAAACAAGGGAGAAGGGAGTTTAGCTTAGCAAGGGGTTTCTTCAAGCTCAAGGTTCATGAAAGCTGGATCGAATCTCAAGCAACAATGTGTAAACTAATGACCATGCAATTCACTCAAGTAGAATCAACGAACTCTCGCACAATTGACTCTCTACTCCTAGACCAAATGCACCATGCTTTCGCTATGTGAACAAAAGAAATGGAGTGCTCTAACTCAATGTAGTTAAAATCGTGATTCCAACGTAAAATCGAAAACTTAGGTGAAATCGGAATCGTAAAATCGAATCGTAAAATCGTAAGATTTTATGTCCCAACTAAAAAAATATATAAATACTTATTAATAAATATAATATGTTAATAAACTTAGAATTATACACTCTTATAACAATTAATATGGATGGCTTATAACAAAGATTATAACAATGAGTTAATAATATGCTCAGAGGGATGCGTACATGGATGGCTTAGTGAAAATGAAACTACTATTTTGGTGAGAAGTGAGAACCATAGAACCGTAGGAAATGGGACAGAGGGATGAGGATTGCGGAGTACAGAGTAATTACTTAAAGCAGGTAGAACCGTAGATGAAATGAACTGTTATAGTTTGGTGAGTTGAAGTTTTGAACTTCTGATGTAGCCTCCGCCCTCCTTGCTTCAATTTCTGGGAAAGAGGAAGGTATGAATGAGTCAATTCTGGAAAAGAGGAAGGTATGAATGAGTCAATTTCTGGGAAAGATGAAGGTATGAATGAGTCTTTGATTTAATTAGACCTGCAGCTTTCAGGGAAGGAGGGAATCGACAGGAAGGACAAAGAAGGTTGACTTACTGACTTGAAGCAGTGGAGAAGGAAGATGATGTTGCTGACATTGTGTCCGAGTGAGGGAAGATGCTAGATGGTGAGGGAGGCCGGCGAAGGAGGACTGAGGGGAGAAGGAAGTCTCGAGTCGACGGTGAAGGGACGAGACGACGACGAAACTGGAGAAGAATCGTCGACGCAGAGAACGGACGACGACGAAGCTGGAGAAGAATTGGAGTATCGGATGACGACGAAGGGGCGAATAGAAGGAAGTCGTCGACGCAAAAGAGACGTTGGTGACTTGCAGCCGAGGAGAAGCACCGCCGGTGAGAAACGGAGAAAAATCAAGGAGAAGCAGCGCCGACGAGAGTTGTAGAAGAATCAAACTTTCGATTTTGCGGAATTAGGGTTCAGCGAGTTATTTTGGGAAAAGAGGGATTTGGAAATGGGTTAGATTCTCAGGTTGAACCAAAAAACCGAACTAACCCATTGAGATTTTGGTCTAGTCAGGAAAATTACAAAAATCGTATAAAATCGTAAAATCGTTGATTTTACGATTTTAACGATTTTTCTCTCGATTTCACCCGATTTTGAAGGCCCACGATTTTGTAGTGAAATCAGGATTGTTTCTCATAGGTGAGATCGTAAAATCGTACGATTTTAAGATTAAAATCGTGATTTTGACTACACTGCTCTAACTAGCTCAACGCTTGATCTCTATGCTAACATTCATCTAACACAAGGCAAATGATGCAAGACACTTTCATGTCAATCATAAAACACTAGTCTAGCAATCAAAAGGGTCTTTCAACCTTCAAATGAAAGAAAACCAAATGCACACCAAGTGTTTGATAAAATGACAACAAGGAAAACAAGCTCAAAATGGTTGCAATTGCATAATCCAATCTCTCAAATCATTCAATTACAATCCTAAAACCTTAGATCAACATCAATCAATCATTCTCATGTATTGAAAGACATAAACAATACCAAAAGAACAAGTCAAGCTCTAATGGATACAAAGCACAAGGTCTAGGATCATCACCTTACACAAAAGGCTATGAGAAACTCAATCCATACAATAAATCTTCTATCCTAGCTTGATCCATCCCCCACTAAACTAAACCTAAGCTTAGCCTAGCATAACCATGGAAGGAACCTGAAATTGAGTAGAGGAGAACATCCTTGTGCCCATGGAGGATCTTGCAACTTGGCTCTTCAAACTTCAATCCAAGGTATGGAGGACTTCACTTAGCTCCTTGATCTTCAAGTTGATCAACAAAAGAAAGAGGAAGGGTGATGATCGGTTCAGAGGGTGATCGCCGATGGTAAGAATTGAGAGAGAGAGTGACGCGTGTGTAATGAATTAATAATGAACGCCCCCTTTAATTTTCGCCTGCTACGTCTTTATATATTGCGCTGGAAAGACTTGGAATTTTCGGCGAAAACTGTAGGAGTTTTCGCCGAAAACTTCTTTGTAAATCACCGAGCAGCTTTGACATTTCTTCATAGGTTTTCGGCGAAAACCCTGGAAGTTTTCACCGAAAACTTCTTCACAAATTGAATGTCAGCCTCCTGTAATCCTACTGCTTGAAAACGTCAAGGGTTTTCGGCGAGAACTTAGAGTTCTCGCCGAAAACTTCTTCAGTGGAAGATGCATTTTTCTCGTTTTTGCAACGGCCATATCTCCTCCGTCCTAGCTCCGATTGACCTCCCGTTTGATCCTACGTGCTCCTTGTCACCAGTACTTCAATGCCAAATCCTGAAAATGCACAAATAAAACTCCAATAGGCACTGAAATTGCCCTCAAAGTGGCACTTGGACAACAAAAGAGCACTTTGCATAAAACTTCCATAAAAGCATATTAATCATAGCAAAATGAGATCAAACATGGGAGATCCTTAGACTAATCAAAGGCTTTAAATGCACCAAATAGTGTCACATCAAATTCCCCTACGACTAAGCTTTGCTTGTCCTCAAGCAAATGAATTAGAAAACATCCATGTTCACAAATGACAAGATCGGTCCCATTGAGATTCAAGCAATAACAATTTGGCTAAAATTGTTCCACAAACAAACTTAACCTACACATGCAAGAACGTCAATCAAACAAGTCTAGGCCTCACTATTTTCTGCACACTTCAAGTAGTGGTTAATTGGGACACAGAAAAACCGACCACGACAACACCAACTCTAATCAAAAGGACTTGAACTCGTGGAATGGAACGGATTAGGTGGGGGTAGGAAATTTTTTGAAAGTGGTGAGTAATCGTGATGTGGCCATCAACTCGACTTCATCCGCCTCTAGATCTGCACTTTTTATGCTCAAGCTAGGATCACTACAACAAGGGCCAATTTGAGGACTCTTTTTCCTTTTATATTTTTTTTCTTTTCTTCTTTTTTTTTCTACTGCATACTAGTGCTCGATCCAACATTTCACTTAGGGTGAACTGCCTAGCTCACAGCCTTGCCTTTACTAGTGCTCAACCCACACTTCACTAGGTGCCGAGCTTGCTAGCTTTTCTTTTGAGCATTTTCTTTTGAACATTCTCTTCACAAATAGCCACTTGACCCTTAGCCCCTTAAAACTTCCACACAAGATTTTGAATTGGATTTCCGTCTAATCTCAAGCCTTAATCACGAGGGATCAAAAAGGTGATGAAAAACATGGAATAGGGTGAAAATGTGTATGATCCAACAAACAGGCCAAGGCTCAACGGGTTATCCTATAGGAAACTGATTCGGGTAGGCTTTTTGGCTGAATGTGGTGAAATTCTAATTGCCTTCATCATCTTAGACCGGTGTTATCGAGCGGTACAAAAACACGTATCAAACCAATCAACCAACATACAAGAGTGATAAAATCTCTGTTTTGGCCTAGACTCATTTGATATTAGTGCTGACATGCTGGTTATAGTTTCTAAGTGGAACAGTCTAAACGTCATTGTGAAAACTTGAAGTCAATTAAACACCAAAAGTCAAGAACCGAATGATTCTACGATAGAGGAATTTGGAAACAATCAAGATCATGCAAATCATCAAGCATAGCATTATATCTCTACCACAAATAATCACACCAAACCTCAAACTCCCCTACGACTAACATGAGCATTGTCCTCAATGATCTAGAAAGAGAGGGTAAGGTGGAACGAAGTTACCGCTTTGGTAGAGAAGAGCATAGGACGCCAAAGTAGAGGAAGAGTCCCATGACGTCATTGTGAATAGTGATCCTCCTAAGTGCTTGCCAACACTTATTCACGAGCTAAAACACAAACATAAACGAAAAAGTAAGGATAACTGGGTGCTCCCATGAAGCGCTTCTTTAACGTCTCTAGCTAGACGAATCCTAGAGCACTCAAGGCATAACCAAGGACATTACCTCGACCGCACCAATAGTATCATGAACAACATAATGCTTAAGTCGATGGCCATTCACCTTAAAAGGTTCGGTTTGAGACGGAGAGATTACCTCGATGGTGCCATAAGGAAATACTTGAGTTACCGTGAATGGTCCGACCAACGAGATCTCAACTTCCCGGGAAAGAGCTTGAGCCGAGAGTTGTATAGGAGGACTTGATCACCAACTTTGAAATCCTTGCCCGGTTTCAAGCGGGAGTCATGAATGAGCTTCGTCCTCTTCTTGTATAGCTTAGCACTCTCGTATGCATGATGGCGATACTCCTCGAGCTCATGTACCTGAAACTTACGCTCTTCTCCTGCGAGACTCATATCAAGGTTTAGAAATTTCAACGCCCAAAAAGATCGGTGCTCAAGCTCTACCGGCAAATGGCAAGCTTTACCATAGACCATCCTATAGGGAGTAGTGCCTATAGGGGTCTTGTAAGCCGTGCGGTAGGCCCATAGAGCATCATCAAGCTTCTTCGACCAATCCTTTCGTGATTGGTCGACCGTTTTCTCTAAAATTCTCTTAAGTTCCCTATTGGTTACCTCGACTTGGCCACTAGTTTGAGGGTGATACGAGGTAGACATTCGATGAGTGACGCCGAACCGGTGGCATACTCTATCGAATTATCCTTGAAAGTGAGTACCCCCGATCACTAATGATGGCACGAGGGGCACCAAACCGAGTGAACAACTTAACAAGAAACTTCCCTACGACTCGAGCATCATTGGTAGGCAAAGCTTGAGCTTTCCCCCCATTTAGACACATAATCTACCGCAACTAGTATGTATTTGTTACCATGTGAAGGAGGAAACGGTCCCATGAAATCAATACCCCATATATCAAATACTTCTACCACTACCGAGACATGTTGAGGCATTTCATTACGGGAAGAGATGTTACCTGAACGTTGACACGCATCGCAGGACTTGACAAAGTCTTGACAATCTCGAAAGATCGAGGGCCAAAAGAATCCAGACTCAAGTACCTTGCGAGCCGTGCGATTTGCTCCATGATGTCCACCCGTAGGACCGGAGTGGCAATGTCTCATGATGTCCTTAGACTCTCCATAAGTGACACATCTTCTAACCATACCATCCGAGCCAACTCGAAAAACAAAAGGATCGTCCCAATAGTAATGCTTCAAATCCACAAAGAACTTCCTTTTGTCTTGAGTGGAGAGGTCTTCCTTCAAGTATCCACTAGCAAGATAGTTAGCTAAATCCGCGAACCAAGGTTCCTCGAACTCCAAAGTCGCTAAAGCGAATAATAGTTCATCGGGAAAGTTGTCGTTGATCTCTTCATTACCATTGTGTACCATTTCAGCTTCTTTCAAACGAGACAAGTGATCGGCGACTACATTCTCGGATCCCTTCTTATCCCGAATTTCAATGTCAAACTCTTGAAACAAAAGAACCCATCGAATCAATCTTGGTTTAGCATCGGTCTTAGATAGAAGGTACCTAAAAGCTTGGTGGTCCGTGAAGACAATAGTGTGAGAAAGCACCAAGTAGGACCTAAACTTATCAAAAGCAAACACTATGGCCAAGAGCTCCTTCTCCGTAGTTGTATAGTTCCTTTGAGCTTCATTGAGAGTCTTACTTGCATAGTATATCGGATGGAATCTCTTGTCAATCCGTTGGCCTAGAACTGCTCCAATAGCGTAATCACTAGCATCGCACATCAACTCAAACGACTTTGACCAATCCGGAGCAATGAGGATAGGAGCATTCGTGAGCTTACCCTTGAGGAGTTCAAAGGCTCGCATGCATTCGTCATCAAAATGAAATTCCACATCCTTCTCGAGAAGCGAGTCATAGAAGTAGTTATCTTGGAGAAATCTTTAATGAAGCCCTATAGAAATCGGCATGCCCCAAGAAACTTCTCACGGCCTTCACGGAGGAGGGCGGAGGAAGTTTAGAGATGGTCTCTAACTTTTCCTTATCGACCTCAATGCCTTTACTAGAGATCTTGTGACCAAGAACAATCCCCTCATTGACCATGAAATGGCACTTCTCCCAACTTAATGCGAGATTGGTCTATTCACAACGATGCAACACCTTCTCAAGGTTCCTCAAACAAAGATCAAACGAGTCCCCAAAGACCGAGAAATCATCCATGAATACTTCCATGATATCTTCCACAAAATCATCAAAGATAGCAAGCATACATCGTTGGAAGGTAGCGGAGCATTGCACAATCCAAATGGAATTCGGCGATAAGCAAACATACCAAAAGGGCATGTGAATGTGGTCTTCTCGATGTCCTCTGGAACAATCGGTATTTGGAAGTATCCGTACATGCCATCTAAGAAGCAATAGTACTCGTGACCGGAGAGACGCTCGAGCATTTGATCCATGAAAGGTAGAGGAAAATGATCCTTCCTAGTGGCCTCATTGAGTCGACGATAATCTATGCAAACACGCCACCCGGTGATCGTCCTTGTCGGGATGAGCTCATTCTTGTCATTAGCCACCACCGTGATCTTCTTGGGAACAACTTGCACGGGGCTAACCCAAGGACTATCCGAAATAGGTGATGACACTCGAATTGACGTGATTATCAGCCTCATTTAAGCGACATTTCATTGCTTAAGACACGGTTTTTTGGGTAGAATAGTGAATATTCACTCAATCGATCCATCTTATGCCTTTTGTGTTACCTTGGCCCATTTCGGGTCTATTTGATGGTTTTCTAGTATTTTCGTGTTAGCACAGGTGTTCGCCATCAAATGTGGTAACCAACTAGTGCTCGATCCAACACTTCACTTAGGTGTTGAACCTGCCTAGCTCACAGCATTTGCCTTTGCTAGTGCTCAACCCGACACTTCACTTAGGTGCCGAGCTTGCCTAGCTTTTCTTTTGAACATTCTCTTCACAAATTAGCCACTTGATCCTTAGCCCCTTACAAATTCCCCACAAGATTTCGAATTGGATTCCGTCTAATCTCAAGCCACAATCACGAGGGATCAAAAAGGTGATGAAAAACATGGAATAGGGAGGAAAATTCCGATTGCCTTTATCATCTTAGACCGATGTTATCGAGCGGTACAAAAACACGTATCAAACCAATCAACCAACATATATACAAGAGTGATAAAATCTCTGTTCTGGCCTAGACTCATTTGATATTAGTGCTAACATGCTGGTTATAGGTTCTAGGTGAAACAGTCTAAACGTCAATGTGAAAGCTTGAAGTCAATTAAACACCAAAAGTCAAGAACCGAATGATTCTACGATAGAGGAATTTGGAAACAATCAAGATCATGCAAATTATTAAAGCATAGCATTACATCTCTACCACAAATAATCACACCAAACCTCAAACTCCCCTACGACTAACAGGAGCATTGTCCTCAATGATCAAGAGAGAGAGGGTAAGGTGGAACGAAGTTACCGCTTTGGTAGAGAAGAGCATAGGACGTAATAGTGGTGAAAGAGTTCCATGATGATCCTTGGTGAAGAGTGATCCCAATTGCTTGCCAAACCTTATTCAAAAAGCTAAAACAACACAAAAACCTCAAACAACAATTAAAAGCGAAAAATTAAAGATAACATGGGGTGCCTCCCAAGAAGCGCTTAGTTACGTCTTAAGCTCGACATACCTGCGTTAGGGTGCCCAACTTAGTACCTCTTTGAGGTCAAGTAGCTTCTTCCATGATGAAGATTGAGCTCCAAGTAGCAATAAAGCAAAGGGTAGAATAGCCAATGAGCAATGATGCTTGTATAGCACTTGATACCTTGGGGTGGCTTGCTACCTTTGAAATTTGGAACTTGAGGAAGATAGTAGAGTAGGGGGCCATCCTTGAGCTCCATCGTCTCCAAGTTGGTGATGCCACTCGAAGAGTCTTCCAGATCAAGGAGAGGTGGCTCCACTTCCATTACCACCGTATGAGGAGTAGAGATGCATGTGTTCTTGGGCTCTTGGCACAAATACTTCATGACCAAGCAAGAAAATTGAAGAGTACTCACAATCTTTGGTGGCACCACAATAGGGTGGTGTTGTTCACTTTCGTGCTCCACTCTCTGTACCACCTCTTCTTGAAGAGTCTTCACAACATGTCTCACCTCCTGTAAGGCGTCATCATCCTCAAGTTTCATTGGTTCTTCTATCCCCACATCATCGTTACTTGGTGTATCCTCGGGAAGAACATGTTCTTCAATCTCCTCCACTACTGAATCTTCTTCCATGTCAAGCACTTCGGATTCACAAGTGTCATCTTCATCATCATAAACTTGCTCCAAATGATTGGGATGTCATTCATTCTCAAGAATCTTCGTGACGAGCTCTATGCTTTGGGATAAGCGGTTAACTCGGTTTGCATTATCCTCCGCAATTTGCAAGATCTCTAGCATGAAAGGGGGTGGAAGAGGTTTCTCATGGCTCATGAATTCCTCTTGGGGAGACTCACTTTCTTCTTCTTCCATGACAAGCACTTCCGGTTCAAAGGTGTCGGTGATGAGCTTCACACTTTGAGTTAAATGATCCAACCGAGCCGCATTATCTTCCGCAATCTGCAACATCTCCTCAATTGTGGGAGGAGATGGAGAGTGTTGTTCATCTTCTAGAGCTTCTTTGATGAGTGTAACGCCTTGAGCTAAGCGATTAAGTTAGTTCGCATTGTCATCCGCAATCTTCAAAGCTTCCTCAAACATGGGAAAAGGTGGAGAAGGTTCCTCATAGCTTGCGAACTTCTCTCGAGGGCGCTCACTTTCCTTCACCGTTTTCAAGAGCTCCTCTAGCATAGAAGGAGGTTGAAAGGGTTGCTCATAGCTTGTGAACTCCTCTTGAGGTCGCTCGCTTTCTTTAACCATCTTAAAGAGTTCCTCTAGCATGGAAGGCGGTGGAGAATGTTGTTCATGACTTGTGAAATCCTCTTGATAATACTCCGGCAAGACTTGATGGTAGGGTGGAGATGGATAGGGACATTGCTCATTCCACATGGGTGTTGAAACTTGTTGTTCTTGACCCCACCATTGGCTATCTCCCTCACAAGTTCCTTGGTAGTAGTTGGATGGAGTAGGATGACCATAGTATGGGTTAGGAGATGGATTCCACCCTTGATAGGACCCATAACCATCACTTCCATTCCACGAGTTCATCTTACTTGCAACGTGTCCCCATGAACTAAATGAGGTAGAGGACGGATTGGTGGATCCCTACAAACAAGCACAACAAACACAACCAAGTAGTACAACAATGCGGGATAACAAAACCACAAAAACAAATAACAAAGAAGCAAAACTAAAACGAAGGAAGTGAATAGAACGGTCCACTACTAAATGCTTTCAAAGGATTGAGAAACTCCCCGGCAACGACGCCAAAAACTTGACGTGCAAGATTTAACTCACAACTATCAAGGTCGTATTCCACGAGGGCTCTCTCAAAAGCTAATACTCACACGGTTCATGGACGGTCTATTCATTTAAAATGAGTTTTAGTTTAAAAGCAACGAAATCAAAAACATAAACAAAACTAAAGCAAGAAAGTAAAGCGGTGCAAAACAAAGATAAATGAGGTTCACTTGGAAAGATAGCTTCATCATGCTCAAGAGGAACAAATGCACAAACAAGCCAAACATGATCGAGGTTGCAATCGAATGACCATGCAAATCCCTTCTATAGACTCAATGCACTCTCGTCGCACTAAATCCCTATCCTAGAACCACTCAACCTAGGCTCTCGCTCTCAAGCTAAGTGACTAAGGATGCATTAAAGGTGTTTGATGAAATGCCAAGCTACAAAACCCTCTCCTATGACTCTATGACCACTAGGCTAGACACCACACTCTCATGTCAATGTCCTAACACTAAGAGAATCATCAAAAGACTAATCAAAGTTCAATTGAATGAAAAACCTAATGCACACCAAGTGTTCGATAAAATGCACAAGAGAGAAATCATGCAACTATGGTTGAATTGAGATGATCTAATCTCTTAGAACACACTCTCTTCAATCCCTAGACCTACAATCCATGTAATCTAAGCACTCTCATGCATTACATCACAAATAATAGACCAAATCAAGCACATAACACAATTTGGAATTAACAACAAGTCTAGAGATCATCTTCTTACAATCCAAGATCAATCATGGCATATTTGTACAATCCACCTCTATCCTAGCATAACTATCTATCAATCCAAGGAAACCTAATAAATGAGCCACACATGGCCAAGGGTACAAAAGAGAAAGTAAGAGAGATGATCACCAAGAGCTCCATGGCAATCCTCTTCTTGCAAGCTCCTCTCCCAAGGTTGTGGGCTTCAATCCGAGCTCCTCTACTTTGATTTGCACCTTGCTCTAGGGTTATGGATTGAAGATGAGGAGAAAGTATTTGAGAAGTTGAGAGAAAAGGGTGAGAGGTGTTTTTCCGAAGGCTGAATAATGAATTGTTGTTCCAAAATTTCCACCCCTCTCTCTTAAATAGCACCGCTGGAAATAGCCTGAATTTTCGGCGAAAACTATACAAGTTTTCGCCGAAAATTTCTTTGAAAAACCCCAGCATCTTTGGCATTTCTTCATAGGTTTTCGGCGAAAACTCTCTCAAGTTTTCGCCGAAAACTTCTTCACATTTCAGCTGTAGAAATCCGGCTTTCCACTATTTGCAAACGGCCCATAGTTTTCGGCGAGAACTTAGAGTTCTCGCCGAAAACTTCTTCAGGGGAAAGATGCATTTTTCTCGATTTTGCAACGGCCATATCTCCTCCGTCCTAGCTCCGATTGACCTCCTGTTTGATCCTACGTGCTCCTTGTCACCAGTACTTCAATGCCAAATCCTGAAAATGCAAAGAAAACAAAATCCAATAGACACAGAATTGGCCTCAAAGTGGCAACCGGACAACAAAAGAGCACTTTGCATAAAACTTCAATAAAAGCATATTAATCATAGCAAAATGAGATCAAACATGGGAGATCCTTAGGCTAATCAAAGGCTTAAAATGCACCAAATAACGTCACATAAAAATACTACACACACTAGCCGAAGCAATAGTATCGCAAGAATACTCTAAATCATCTTGTGCATGAGCAAACTTCATGCCATCGGCTATGCAAAATGTGACACTCTCTTGTCCTACTCTCAAAGTCAATTTTCCATTATGCACATCAATTAAAGCACGAGAAGTAGCTAGAAATGGTCTACCAAACATCAATGAGACATCCACATCATCGGTATCAATGACCGCAAACTCAACTAGGAAAACAAAAGGGCCTACTTTAACTAGGACATCATCAACAATCCCCCTAGGACTCTTGGTCGACTTGTCCGCAAGTTGAATGTACATACGAGTAGGACGAAGATTAGACAACCCTAGTTTCTCAAATATGCAATAAGGCATGACATTGAGATACTAGCACCTAGATCCGCAAGACCATTAGCCAAAGAGGTATTACCTATAGCACAAGGGATAGTATAAGTACCCGGATCTTTGAGCTTTTCTGGTGGACTCTTGAAGAGAACGGCGGAGCATTCCTCATTAAGGTAGACTAGAGATGTCTCCGGTAACTTCCTCTTGTTGGTGTAGAGTTCCTTCATGAACTTAGCATATTGAGGCATCATAGTCATAGCTTCGGGAAACGGAAGAGAGAATTGCATTTGACTAAGCCGCTCCACAAACTTCTTGAAAACCTTCTCAAGGCCATCCTTCTTCAATCGAGATGGGTATGGAAGCTTAGGCTTGTATGGAGGTACAACCGATGCGGGAGGAGAGACTGCTGGTGTACTCGATGTAGCCTTACTAGGTTCCTTGGCAACCTTAGTACTCGCATTACCCGTAGGAGGTTCGACTTCAACCTCGACTTCATCCGAAGGATCCTTAATATCATCATCATCAACCATTAGATTAGGAGCTTGTACCTTTTGGGAGTCAATTGGGGAAGAGGTTGCATCTTGCAAGGGTCTTCCACTTCTCAAGGTCACTACCTTGCAATGCTCCGGACCTTTGGGGTTGACCTCGGTATTAGAGGGTAAAGTGCTCGAGGGTCGTTCCGAGAGTGTCTTAGCAATATGACCCATTTGATTCTCCAAATTTGCAACTGAAGCTTGTTGATTCTTGATAAGTTGAATCATTGCCGCATTGGTGTGTTCTTGAGAGATTAAAGAACCACCCTCTTTGTTTTGAGGAGGTTTGTTGAAACCGGGTGGACCATCACCTCTATGGTTGTACATTCCCGGTGGGGTAGGACCTTGGGAACCTTGATTTGGATGTCCACCTTGATTCCATTGATTTCTTCCTTGGTTCCCTTGACCTTGGTTACCTCCTTGAGTTCATTGGCTACCTTGGCTTAGGTTACCTCCTTGAGTCCATTGGTTGCCTTGATTGTACCCTCTATAACCTTGGAATCTTCCTTGAGTACCTTGGTTGTAACCCTTGTTATAACCACCACCTTGATTACCTTGTCTTTGGTACCCTTGGTTAGACTTGTTGTACCCACCTCCTTAGTTCCAAGGACGGTTGTAGTTACCCCCTTGATAGTTCCCTTGGGGGTTGAAATTACCATGGAATCCTTGACCTTGTGCGAAGCTTACCTCCTCATTGTGGTCGCCTTGGCCAAGCTCAGGAGTGGTGGAGGGACAAGCACTCACATCGTGGCCTTGGCCCCCGCAGCATTCACAACAATATATTGAAGCCACCGTTGGATTACCCAAATGAGATGATAGAACTTTAAGGGGTGCTTAGGCATACTAAGATTGCTTACTTGAGAGGCCATGGCATCAATCTTGGACATGAGGAGAGCAAACATGGGGTCATCTTCATCACGATGCCCCGGTAACTTAGGCTTCTTCCCATAGCTAGACAAATCCTTTGGTGCATCAACATTATGGCTCTAGAGTCGTAGTGAGTGTCACTTCCATACTTGGACCTAGGAGGTTGTTGTCGAGACCAACTCCTTGTCTTGTTGGCCATCTCCGCGAAGAGTTCTAGAGCATCTTCGGGAGTGAGCATCCTTAAATCACCTCCGGCGGCTTGGTTGATCATCCTTGTATTCTCAATATCAAGAGACCTAGCAAAGATATCCGCCAAGCTCCATTCGGCGAAGTTGTGATGAGGACAAGACCGAAGAAGGGCTTGGAACCTATTCCAAGTCTCATGGAAGAGCTCTCCCTTATGTTGTGTGAAGTGGTTGATACGATCTCGGATTGCATCCGTCATATAAGGGGGAAAGAACTCTTCGAGGAAAGCTTCGGCTGGTCCCTCCCATGTAGTGAATGTTCTACTAGGTTGGTTCTCCAACCAAGACTTGGCTCTACCTTTGAGGGAGAAAGGAAAGAGTCGGAGTCGCACACAATCCGGATGAACCTGATCGTTCTTCACCGTATCGCATATCTCTAGAAAGTCCTTCAAGTGTCTAGACGGGCACTCTCCATCTATACCGTTGAACACCACTCCGTTCTGTACCATCTGAATCATATTTGGCTTTAGCTCGAAATTTCTTGCATTCACCGGTCTTCGCACGATGCTCGAGGCTGCCCCTTCCAGGGTTGGGCGAGCATAATCAGCTAATGTGCGCCTCGCACCTCTTTGCGATTGATCGTCTTCATTAGTGTGATGTGAATGTTCCGAATGGTTATCTTCGTCCTCGTGATGAGACATAGTGTGGTGTGAGATGCGATCAACTTTTTCTTCTTCAAATGTAGGAGGAAGGGGAGTAGTTGGTAGCTCGATCACTTGTTCTAGTCCTTGGATTTGTGCTTGAAGATGAGATGAACGCCTCATGCACTAACACCAATCTCCTGCAAACAAGCACAACGAACACACCCGAGTAATACAACGATGCGGGATAACAAAGTAAACAAAGGGCAACAAGGAAGCGAAAAGGAAAATGGAAGGAAGTGTAAAGATCAGTTCACTAATAATTGCTTTCTTAGGAATGAAAAGCTCATCGGCAACGGCGCCAAAAACTTGATGTGCAAGATTTAACTCACAACACACAAGGTCATATTCCACGAGGTCCTCTCATAAGCTAATACTCACAAAGTTCATGAACGGTCTAAACATTTGAATTGAGGTTTGGTTTTGAATGAGAACAAATCAAAAGCATAAACAAACAAGGCGAAACTAACAAGTAAAATTGAGGATCAAACAAGGGAGAAGGGAGTTTAGCTTAGCAAGGGGTTTCTTCAAGCTCAAGGTTCATGGAAGTTGGATCGAATCTCAAGCAACAATGTGTAAACTAATGACCATGCAATTAACTCAAGTAGAATCAACGAACTCTCGCAGAATTGACTCTCTACTCCTAGACCAAATGCACCATGCTTTCGCTATGTGAACAAAGGAAATGGAGCGCTCTAACTAGCTCAATGCTTGATCTCTATGCTAACATTCATCTAACACAAGGCAAATGATGCAAGACACTTTCATGTCAATCATAAAACACTAGTCTAGCAATCAAAAGGGTCTTTCAACCTTCAAATGAAAGAAAACCAAATGCACACCAAGTGTTTGATAAAATGACAACAAGGAAAACAAGCTCAAAATGGTTGCAATTGCATAATCCAATCTCTCAAATCATTCAATTACAATCCTAAAACCTTAGATCAACATCAATCAATCATTCTCATGTATTGAAAGACATAAACAATACCAAAAGAACAAGTCAAGCTCTAATGGATACAAAGCACAAGGTCTAGGATCATCACCTTACACAAAAGGCTATGAGAAACTCAATCCATACAATCAATCATCTATCCTAACTTGATCCATCCCCCACTAAACTAAACCTAAGCTTAGCCTAGCATAACCATGGAAGGAACCTGAAATTGAGTAGAGGAGACCATCCTTGTGCCCATGGAGGATCTTGCAACTTGGCTCTTCAAACTTCAATCCAAGGTATGGAGGACTTCACTTAGCTCCTTGATCTTCAAGTTGATCAACAAAAGAAAGAGGAAGGGTGATGATCGGTTCAGAGGGTGATCACCGATGGTAAGAATTGAGAGAGAGAGTGACGCCGTGTGTAATGAATTAATAATGAATGCCCCCTTTAATTTTCCCTGCTACGTCTTTATATATTGCGCTGGAAAGACCTGGAATTTTCGGCGAAAACTCCTACAGTTTTCGCCGAAAACTTCTTTGTAAATCGCCGAGCAGCTTTGACATTTCTTCGTAGGTTTTGGCGAAAACCCTGGAAGTTTTTGTCGAAAACTTCTTCACAAATCGAATGTCAGCCTCCTGTAATCCTACTGCTTGAAAACGTCGAGGGTTTTCGGCGAGAACTTAGAGTTCTCGCCGAAAACTTCTTCAGTGGAAGGATGCATTTTTCTCGTTTTTGCAACGGCCATATCTCCTCCGTCCTAGCTCCGATTGACCTCCCGTTTGATCCTACGTGCTCTTTGTCACCAGTACTTCATTGCCAAATCATGAAAATGCACAAATAAAACTCCAATAGGCACTGAAATTGCCCTCAAAGTGGCACTTGGACAATAAAAGAGCATTTTGCACTACAAAAAAACGGCTTATAGCGTCGGTTGAAACGTAGCATTTTAGCATCGGTCGGTCAACAACCGACGCTAAATAGTTGACCTCGCGTTTTAGCGTCGGTTGATTGCCGATCGATGCTAAAATGAGCGCGGAAATCGACGCTATAAGCCGTTCTGGTTCGATTTTTTGGTTAGCGGACGGTTAGATCAGCATCGGTCAGTATAAACACTTTAGCGTCAGTCATTGACCGATGCTAAAACGCGTGTGCTTAACGTCGGCTGACACGCGTTTTAGCGTCGTCATCGACCGACGCTAAACCGCGAACATATAAAAACCCCACCCAGACGGCAGAAATCAGTATGCAGCCTCTCCCCACAGCTTGAAATTCTCTCAACTCCCCAAATTCTCTGAAATCCTCTGAAATTGTCGGCATTCGAGCTAGGAGCTGCTGTGACGCTGTTCTCATCACCCGTGCTTCCTTGACATCTCCTCCTGTGTATCGGTGTAAGTTATTTAATTTCTAGATTGTAATTTAAATTTCGTTTATTTTGTAGAGAATTAGAATTGTATATGTTCTGATTATTAGGATTGTAGAGAATTAGAATTGTATACTTTGTGATTATTAGAATTGTAGTGAATTGAAATTGTTGTGACTCCTAGAATAGTATTGAATTGTAGATTGTAATTTAAATTTCGTTTAGTTTCTAGATTGTATGTGTCATTAGCATTGTTGTGGATTGAAATAGTTATTATGATTAGTTCTAATTGTACATGTTGTGGTTATTTTCTCAGTGCCCGTATCGAGTAGTGATTTTCTCGTGGTTCTGTCTTCTGCCTTTTTGTCACTCATCCCGGTGTAGGTATGCATTTGTTGTCTTTTTTTTTACACGTAAATTAATTGATTGTAATATGCATGTCTCATAAAAATGATTAAACTTGTATAGTAATATGTATGTCGTCAAGATTAATCTAATTCCTAGTGATATGTATGTTTTCACTATGATCAGTTATAATTTGTTTTTATGGTTTAATGCGAGTAAAAGTATATGATTATTGTGTTATGTGTTTTCTGTATGAATTATGTGGTAGTTATAATTTATATTGAAAATGAGATTAATTAGTAGAATTGTTTGTTATTTTTAATTATTTGTTAGAATATGATTAATATTAGAATTCATTGGTTGAGTTATGGTTTGTTTTTAAGTTAACTAAACTCAGTAACATATTGCTAGCTACTTCATGGTAATTTCGTACAAACACTAGTTACTAGTATATTATTTGCTACAACATGATTCTAAATTAATGTTATAACATCTTAGCATTTTACCTAAGTTAACTTATATATAGATTATGATCTCCAGTACTGAGAATCTATTCCCTACACTAAATCAGGTATCTCCTAATGGATAAATCTTGGATTAACACCCCAAGATTATCACCGGAGTACATGACTGGCTTAGAAAGCTTTCTGAATTTTGCTTTCTCCAACAACAATGACGGAGAGCAAATAGTCTGTCCATGTCCAAAATGTGGATTCAAGAAGTGGTTGTGTAGAGATGATGTGTATGAGCATTTACTCCGCAAGCAATTTCCGCCAGGATATACTGTTTGGGATCGACATGGAGAGAGAGCGTCTGTATGGATCTTCTTCTAGGACTGCACATACAATAGTGCATGGAAGTGATCATAATAGATCACTTCGTTCAATGGTTAATGATGCTTTTGGTGTCGTTACTGAGGAGGTCCGCGAGACTACTACTGAAGTACTTGCTAATGAAGATGTTAATGAGGAAGGTCAATTGAATGAAGAAATTCCTATGAGCGAAGATAATGACACTACTTATTGAAGCAATTCCTATGAGCGAAGAAATTCCTATAGAAAGATAGGTTGGGGTTCACACAACTTAATTTCTCACACTTGCTTTACACGGGAAGTCGCTTAGATGACGAGCCATTTATTGAAGCAAAGGTGGCCCGAATGGTCTACTATGTGGAAGATAAGGTGGATAAGGGCTGGTGTATTCCTGTACATATCAAACCCAGAGATGTCTACGACATGGGTGATGAGGAAGGCAACTTAGTGCATGAGAGTGAGATGATTATGAATCCAGAGTTGTCTGATTTTGATAATTCCACTGATCTACCCTAGCCAGGTCTGGAATTGCAGAGTTCGATGATTAACTAGTGTTTGGTAAAATTCAGTTGATCTAAGTGTTATTGTTCTATATTCAATACTCGAATGTTTGACATAAATATTTGGATTTGGATTTGCAGATATGGCTCCTCGTTCAGGTCCTTGGATGGTAGAGCTCATCGATCCAGCAGGAGTTAGGACTCAGGAGCCTGTGGCTAGTAGCCAGATTTTGAGCCTTCGTGATGGCAAGAAGGTCATCATGCCTTGGGGGCCTCTAGGGCCTACAGCTACGGGCCCCACCGCTCTGTTGGGCCAGTTCACGGGTTTGCTGGGTAATGACCAGAACCTCATCCCACTACAGTATGAGGAGTGGCCCAACGTGACGGAGGGAGAGAAGAATGATTTGAAGGCTACTGTGTTTGTAAGTATTCAAATATGAAAGTCATTCATGTGTTATGTAAATTTAATAATAAGTACTAATTTATAATCATTGAATTTGATGCAGCGTTGTATCGTGATTGAGCCACCAGAGATCACAGACGCTGCGACTAAGTACATCATGGAGGATATTGGCAGGAAGTGGAAGGACTGCAAAACCCGCCTGTGGAGAAATTATGTGGTTAACACATACAAGAATAAATTGAAGAAGGAAGCTGAAGAAGCGGGCCAGGACTTCGACTGGGATGAGTTTGTGGATATCCCTAGGGCGTGGGCAATAGAACACAAGCCGGGCAGGATCTCTGCGCCTATGTGGGCACAGTTTGTGGATATCAGACTAAGACCCGATATGGTGGTAAGTCCATTACAAATTAAGCATTATGTGAATATATTATATCAACGTACATCATTTAAATGAATAACATTTTGTAGGCGAGATCTCGCAAGAATTCAGTCGCCCGGAGGACTTACACCTCACCCCACACTGGAGGGTCAAAGAAGTTGCGAGTTAGAGGACTGGAGTTGGTAATAATTCAGTTCAAATTCCTAATAATTTTTTGTGTATTAGTACCTTTTAGAAAGTGTATTCATATTGTTTAGTTCGTACACTTGTAGGCAGCTGAAAGGGGAGGAAATGCGCCCAGTAGGGGTGAGTTGTATGCTATCACTCACACAAAGAAGGATCAGACTTACACAGATCCTAATGTGGTAAGTACTTGATCACCTATTCCAATCTAACAAAACAATCTCCAATATTGCCTATTTAATTAACTTTGGTTTGTGAAATCCATTTTTGGCATCAATGTGCAGCCTCGGATTCTGGAGCTGACCCGTGATCCCACAGTCCCGACATTTCCTTCTGCGAACGATGCACTCGGACTTGTCTATCCGAAGGAGCACAGTAGTAGAGTTCGCGGTATGGGATCTGGTGTGACCCCCTCCCATGTAATGTAATGTAGTATATGATATATGTAAATTTAAAATAGTCAAATTCTAATTATTTATTGTCTTTATCTATTTAGGTTAATATGAGTAGGAGACGTGGTGGAGCAGCCGGTGGATCGAGTCAGGGTAGTAGTTCAGCTACTACCACTCACGTCTTCGGCCATTGTCCCGCCGATGATCGAGTGAGGGTGTTAGAGGCAGAGGTTCGGCGCTTGAGCCATCTGGAGGGGGAGGTTCAGCGCTTGAGCCATCTGGAGGAGGAGGTTCAGCGGCTTAGCCGGTTGGTGGGTACATCTTCGAAGGGAAAAGAGAGTATGCCCCCAGATATGGATGCCGAGGACCTGGGCTCGTACGATGACGAGGAGGATGAGTAGGTAGCATGTGTGTTTAGGTGTTTTAGGGGGATGTTTAAGGTGCATATGTTAGAACAATATTTGAGTAGAATGTTTTAGGAGATATTCGACATTTATATACAGTATGTTTATTGATTGGTACAGTGAATTGTGAAAATGAAATTGATGTATGCAGGGAAATTTATGCAGGTATTGGCACTAGAAGAGTATGAGAATAGGAAAAAATTAAGCAGAATTCTGCCCACTGGAACCTCAAATAGCGTCGGTCGGACCTATAATAGCGTCGGTCACGACCGACGCTAAATCATAATGCAGGTCAACGCGCGGTTGACCAGACACCCGCGTTTTAGCGTCGGTCTAGTAATTTAGCATCGGTCAGATATAACGACCGACGCTAAATGCTAACCACTGAGCCGGTTATTGGTTTGACCGAAATAATATAGCGTCGGTCGGACGCGTTTTAGCGTCGGTTGACCAAACGACCGACGCTAAACTTTAGCGTCACTGAATCTGGCATCGGTCTAGCCGACCGACGCTATATATTTTGGCGTCGGTCATAACCGACGCTAAAACGCGTGTATGACCGACGCCAAAACGCTGTTTTTTGTAGTGTTGCATAAAACTTCCATAAAAGCATATTAATCATAGCAAAATGAGATCAAACATGGGAGATCCTTAGGCTAATCAAAGGCTTAAAATGCACCAAATAACGTCACATCACCTGCCGCCGTCAGTGCTGCTGCCCGCCTGCCCCCGTTGCAGCCGCCGATTTTCTTCGCTCAGAGTTCTAACGCTTTGAGAGAGAGTAGTAAATAGAAC
This sequence comes from Linum lewisii, assembly GCA_034768395.1. NCBI lineage: Eukaryota > Viridiplantae > Streptophyta > Magnoliopsida > Malpighiales > Linaceae > Linum > Linum lewisii. The sequence continues at coordinate 63,180,811 of CM068300.1, forward strand.
CGCGGATAGAAAATAGAATTAGGTAAGGGATAGGAATAGAAAGGTATTCGGTCCCAAAGTCGGTTTTTCCGGTTTTCTTGGTTTTTGACCGAAAACCGGTAAAAAACCGGAAACCCACAAAAGATGGAACCGGCCGCCGAACCGAGTCAGTTTATTTTCGGCTCGGTTCTCTCGGTTTAGGTTCGGTTTTCAATTTTAACCGAAAAACCGGTAACCGACTGCCAGCCCTATATGTAGGTAGTCAATTAACCCAAACTAGGGGTGGCAATTTTATCCAAGTCCGCGGATATCCATCCGATCCATCCGATCGGATACCATTTAAACGGATATCCGATTCAAATGGATGGATCATAATCAAACCCATTTAAACTGGATTTAATATGGATTGGATTTAATATGGATGGGTTTATCCAATTACCCAACCAGTCCAATCCAATTACCCAACCAGCATAACTTCATTCAGCCCTAACTCCAAATTGCTGCAGCCAGTTTCATTCTGCCCTAACTCCAGTAGCTTCAACCTCGAGTCTGTCGACACTCGCCCAGATCAACGAACAATGAGCACCGTCTGTCGCCCTCACCTTCGCCCAACTCGCTGAATCTCGCCGTCGTCAGCTCGCTATGAAATTCTTATGAAGCTCGATCAAACCCAGGTCAGAATTCAGAAATCCAAGTTAATGTACAGTTATATAAGCTTGGCTATGAAATTCTTAAGCAGTAGCAGCAATTACCTTATGAAGCTGAACTATTAGCTCACGTTGCTTATTAGTTGTTTCTGAAATTCCTGAAAAATGGTTATGGGTTGTGGAGTCATTGAGTTATTTCTCGGGGGAATTAGATAGGTCACAACTGATGCTCACAACTGGTCGAGAGAGGGTCAACCCACTACTAATCATATCTTTAACTCATTGACTGCTTTGATAGAAGTTTTTGTTATGGTTGTTATTTTTTTTGTTTGCTAAGTTGGTTTGATAGTGTTGATATCCTAAAGTTTCATTGAGTTTTTTTTGTTACCAAGACTTTGGTTCTTACTATTTTGATTCGTTGAGCTAATTAGGATGAGATTCAACTGCCAACAACTGCAGGGGACAAACACAGCCCTCGGAGTATGACACCGATAACTACCCAGCTACTCCTCATCATGCACAAGTGATTCTCGACAAATGTCGAAGCTATTGCATCTGCTGAACGTCACCACACTCTCTCGTCTGAGGAAAGATGGCCATCCGTCGGTGTACAGCCACGGTGGACACATGGCCATGGATTGTAGCCATTGGTGCCTGGCTGGTGTTCCTGATACATGGAACCAATGTAATCATGCAGATTGTTTGGTCACACTTACACAAACTCAGCTGAGACAGAGTCCTTGTTGGTACAAGAAGGGAGTGGCCACATGATTTAATATGGACCTTGCAATATCTATCTCCTGTGATATGTTGGCTCTGCATGGATGCTGCAGCTGGTAAGCACTTCTTTCCCATTATTCTCAAACTCTTTTACACAAACGATCATCCTAATTAAGTTGCTTTGTTATGGGATTAAGTAGACTAATTAAGCTGATTAAGTATGTTTGTTTGTTTGCCATGGTCCTTTGTGTAGCTGATTAAGTACATTTCAAATGAATATGTATATATACATGGCTGATTAAGTACATTTCAAATGTAAATGTATATATAGATGGCTGATTAAGTACATTTCAAATGAATGGTAATATATATATATATATATATATATATAAGATAGGCTAAGCTAAATATTTAATTCTATAATCTTTGGTTAGTGTGTTCTCAGTACTAGTGTAACCCCTATTTCTGTTCCTTTTCTGCATTTGTGTTTGCTAATGAGGAAGACATGTTTTTGGTGGCAGTTGTGAAGGAGAGAGAGCTGGAAAGTTTCTGCAGATGAGTTGTGATCTTTAAGAAGATTGGGGGATTGTCTGCAGATGAGTGAGTACAAGACAGCTCCTGAATTCTCCTCCTCAAAGACATTCAATGATGGAAATGGTGGAATCATCCCAAGATAGTTCATTGTTAACTTATATTAAAGCTTATCATTGTTAACTTTGATTTGTAGCCTTTTCCAATACCTTAGTATGTTATTGTTAGGATGTTAAGATCAGTATTTATCATGGTTTTTGGTTTTTCATACAGTGCATTGCTGGAGAAACATTGAAGATTAGTAGAAGAGAATATAGTGTAAATGGATCACCCAAATTTAATCCAAATCCGACTTGAATCAATTTAGAAATCCATATCCAACACGATCCGATCCAAATAGAATCCGATCCATATTGTGTTGATCCATATCCGATCCATTTGTATATGGATCGAGTCGGATATGGATAAAAAAAACCCGCGGATGGGTAATCGCCACCCTAACCCAAACCCAACTAATAAAAATTAATTGATCTATTAGATTGTGAAATACAATATTTTATAGAATAAAACAAATGAAAATCCTATAAATCAAATTAAGCCTAGTAAATTAGACTTTATACTACTAAAAGTAGACACAGAAGAAATTGTTGTTCGAAATTATTATTCTTCCAGGACACTTCTTCTTCATGTTTGAAGCGTATGAGCCATCGTATGTTTGACCCCGACACCTGGGAAAAGTGGAACGGTTCCTCTTCCAGCAGGGTGTACAACCAGGCCACTTCGAAAATGAGGTGCTGGCGAACTACGTCGTAGATGAGTTGCACCCCTCTGTCATCTGATATGGCCCTAGGCACGTAATGAGACAGAATTCCCTGAATGAATACCGACATTCTCCATACGAATGAATGGATGATCTGATCCGGTCCAAACCCCATTTTCCTCTGATACACGGTGACTAGACTCTCGTAGGTAGCTCGTTTGGTCATCTTGAGACGGACGTTGTCCCCCATCGTAGGCTAAGCCGCTCATATCCTGAGCGATTCGACCCCACAATACATATGGATACGCTGCGTTTAAAAGGAAACTACCATTAGTACAACGGCAAATTATAATGTTGGACAACAATTGTAATTAATACAACATCTCGATAATGCCTGTTAAGATCGGTCATCTTTTGATGCTACACAACTTCATCTTCTTCAATTAGACTTGGTCAACTAAGTAGCCGTGGCAAGCAATTGGTTAACTAAGATGCATAAGCAATTGGTAAAAATGAAATTATAAGGGGCAAAGCTTAAAAGAGAACTGTTATAACCTGAAAAAACAAAATAAAACCAGAAAAGTGAGTTCCTTTAACATCAATCAAAATCAACAATTCAAAACACACCATATATAGCTTCTTCTCCAGTAATTTATTACTAATTTCTCAAGAGCTTTCACTTCAACTTTGTCAAAGGAAGCAAAGCATAACTCTGTCCTTCACCAAGAGATCACTTGGGAGGGAATTGGAATTTTGTAGCCTAATTTAAAATTTTATGTACCGTCAGTAGCCAATTGCGTAACTATGTCCAAAACTAGCACAATGTGACCCGCAGCCAGCGCATTGCTGTCCAGCCAGCGCGTAGTGCAGCCAGCGCAGGCTGGCCAGCAAGCGAAGTCAAAAGCAAGCTAAGTTTGTTTCTTCTGACAACACAATTGAAAATATAGGAAAATAGCAAATTGGTCACTTTACTTTACATTTTTTATAGATAGATTATTATTATTATTTTGATAATATAAGTCGGCCTTGATAAAATGATAATATATATAAACTAGGATTAATTACAAAAAAAATTATTAACCGCCACAATTTCTTGAATTACGGATCACGAGGTCACGTTTGTTGGAGACACAACAATGAAGAAGAGAAACGACAAACGTGACTTCGGGATCCGTAATTCAAAGTTAAAATAACTGTGACCCGATGTCCTGTCCTGCTGGTCTGGCTATGCGCTGATTGATTCCATGTTAAAAAAATTATTGCAATTTGTTCTCCTTGATTGTTGTGTCTCCAATAAACGTAACATCGGGATCCGTAATTCAAAAGATTGTGATGGCTAATAAACAATTTTCTTAATTAATCCTAGTTTATATATATTATCATTTTATCAATGCCGACTTATATTATCAAAAATAATAATAATAATAATAATAATAATAATCTATCTATAAAAAATGTAAAGTACAGTGACCAATTTGCTATTTTCCTATATTTTCAATTGTGTTGTCAGAAGAAACAAACTTAGCTTGCTTTTGACTTGTTGCTGGCCAGCTGCGCTGGCTGGCCAGCTACGCGCTGGCTGGACAGCAATGCGCTGGCTGCGGGTCACATTGTGCTAGTTTTGGACATAGTTACGCAATTGGCTACTGACGGTACATAAAATTTTAAATTAGGCTACAAAATTCCAATTCCCCACTTGGGAATAAAGAAACAGTGATACTCTATTGCATCTTATATGAAGAAGAGGAGTGACAAGTTTAGCACATTGTAGTAACTTAATTTTTTTCCGCCCGTGAAATATAAGTTTCGAGTGGACATTTATTATGGACGATGGAACTGAGGGTAATACCTATTATGACAAATCTTAATAATTTTAATGGTAGTATGATATAATTGGTTTTGACACATAGGATAGAACCCTCTTCACAAATTTCCACATCATCACTCAAATTTTAAATCAAAATTCAATTATTTCTCTTTTTTTCATTAAATGTTGAATGTCCCAAAATTAAACACCTTATGAATAAAATTATAAGTACTTTAATGTTCAACTATATTATCTTAACATAAACTAATACATGTAAAAATAATTTTAAATTATAATATGTTATAAAAAATCATTTTTTCTAAAAAATACATAAATTTTATTAAAACACCTTTTTAATCACATCAACAATAATAATTCATTTTATTATGGTTATATACTTATATTTATAAATTATAGAATCATATAATAAATATGATATTTTATATATCTTGAAAAATTACTTAGAAATAATTATTCAATAAAATGTAAATCAACTAAGGTTAAATGGCGATAATATAAATAAATAATTATTAAATACTTGATAATAAATAATCATAGACACTTTTGGAAGTATTAGTAGTGCATAATTTTACAATTTTAAATTATTTAAATTAATCTATGGATCTCTAATTATTCAATCGTTATATCATTATAAAGAATTTATTTATATTTGTGGAAGTATTAGTGGTACATAGATTGGAGTATTTTGATTTATGAGAAGTAGGGTCCACTAGATAACGAGTTAATAAGATTATATGAGTTATACATGTTATGGGTTCAGTTGAATTATCAATAGGTTGGACAATGATTATCATGTACTTAAATATATTGTTTACTTTTGTCATGGTTTTGATGGGATATTGAGGAGTACTTACACAAGCTAATTAGTCTCGGGTTGATTTTGAATATGGATTATATGATTCTCATCCAACATTGATTTTTGGATTCACGAAACAAATATGAATTTGTATTTAAACAGGTATAGACTTCTTTCCGATTAAATATAAGTCAGTATAGATATATGTTTGAAATGAAACATATTCGAACTATTCCTCACAACTTCCAAGAAATAAAAATATTATATGACTATCATTCTTAAATAAAATTTCTGACCAACAGGTCGGGTTCAAAACTAGTTATTCAAAAAACATAAACATGAAAACTCGACTTTTGACCTAAAAATTAGTAAAACATATTTTCAAAAGACGCGTGAATTTAAAAAAAAATATAATAAAGTGAGGGAACTCCTATTGTGAGGACCCCTATAAGAGTCCTTATTTAAGGACACTATTTACAACCGTTGGATGATGATCCTAATCTAACGGATGGGAATAAGTTATGGGCAATTTAGTAATTTGGATACCTGTTTAAATGGTTAGGGTTTGTGGATCATTCATTAGCCATCAAATAAAAAAAACTCTCCAAACCCTAGCCGCCGACGACGATTTTTCTCTCAACCTACCTTCTTTCAGATATCATCAATCTCCAAACCGCCGTCCACCCAACGTCATTCTTCCAGCCGCCGCCACCGCTCTCTCTGATCTTCCAACCGACGTCGACGCCCCCTCTTCCATCCTCACACCAACGCCATTCTTCCCACCGAAGTCGAAGCCCTCACGCTCTCTATTCTTACAGCCAACGCCGGCGATGGTTCCTCGACAACAACGACCAAACGCCGCCACCAGCGGTTCCTCGACCACATCGAACTAAACGACGCCGCCACTGCTTAATGAAACCATCCTCGCCGTCGAGATCTTTTTTTTTTCCAGCCGCCGGCAGCAGCTCCTCGACCACAACGAACCAAACGTCGGATGTGTCGTATTCTTTTGTTTTGTTTGCTGATAGTAAACCCACAATGAATTTGAACTCATCATATGTATGTTGGTTTGTGAATGCTAAAAAGAGATTACCTTTATATGAGTTTCGCATCACATATGTTTCTCTCACAAATGTGCAGTGGCTCCCATCAGGATATGATGACAGGGATGATGAAGCAGATGCGGAGCTTTGAGTTACTTATAGGTCAATTTCAGCTCTCGGAGAGAAGTAGGTCGTGACGTGAAACCAACCTCGCCGTCGTCTCCGACCCTCCGAGGTTACGAGTTGGAAGCGAGGGCTGTTGCTTCTTCTTCTTCATCATCTCCATGATTTTGTTCTGATTTCCTGTTAGGATCGTGTTCTTCTTTGTGAACCAAGTAGTTCCAGTTTAACGATTAGGAACATGTTGTTCCAGTTTGTGAGTATTGGTACTAGTTTTCTTTCAATAGATTGATTGGTTTTAGTTCGGAACAAGGTTTGTATTTTTGTTTAATCGATTTGATTGGAGTTTCTATATTGTGGATTTGGAGCAAAGTGTTATTTGGGTTGGTTAATTGATATAAATGAGATTTGGAACATGGTGCAGAAAACCATTTTAATCGATTTAAATGAGATTCAGTTCAGATATTAGGAACATGATATTCTTACAATTAATTAAAAAAAGGTTACGAAAAAACCTATAATATGCAACATCAGGTAATTAATTATGATAAAAACTAGAGCTGTCAAACGGGCGGGCTGGGCGGGCCACGGGTCGGGTTAGTCGGGTTGCGGGTTAGTCGGGTTGCGGGTTCGTCGGGTTGCGGGTTCGTCGGGTGGGGTTCGTCGGGTTGCGGGTTCGTCGGGTTGCGGGTTCGTCGGGTTGCGGGTTCGCCGGGTCGCGGGTTCGCCGGGTCGCGGGTTTCGGTCGCGGGTTCATCGTCGCGGGTCAGGCGGGTCTCGGGTTGCCCACGGGTTATTACTTACTAGTCTCAACTCTCAACTACAATTTGCAAAATTTTATGTAAATTTTTTTATGTGATAAATAATTTAAAAATATATTAAATTTTTAATCGCGAGTAGGCTTAACTCTTAAGGATTGTAGCAGTTGTTCATATAATAAAAATAATAATTCATTTTTATAAATTAAATATACTTATAATAAATGAAATGAAATTGAATATATTTAGCTTTTAAGGTCTAGGAGGGTTTAACATTGGACTCATTTATAAATTTAGTCAATTCTTTCAAAAAAGTATCAAATCTAGCGACTTTCTTTTTATGACATTTTTAGACCAAACGTTTTGATTTTATGTTAGATGACAAATATAGTCAACGTTCTTAAGATTTTTAACACTGTTACTGATGGTGCTAAGTGTTACTGATGGAGAAGACGTGAGTCTTGCATAGATGCATTCTAGTTTCTGGTTGCTGCAGGATTCATTGTTGTTGAGTGTTGACAATGCAGAATGAATATTTTGTTATAACACTTTTTCTTTATAATTTTGGTTTGAAGGTTGAAGTATGGATGAGTGGTTTAAACTTTAATGTTCATCAGTATTGTGTTTCTATATATCAACAGGTTTGAAACTTGACTTTTGGATTATTCTATGAATTATGAATGTTTGGTGTCGAATTATGTAGTGTTGCATACTATATTAGTTGCTTGTATTGCTAATTGGTGAAAGAACTTAAAAACATGGATATGGACATATGGTGCAGAGCAGTCGTGCTCGTTCAGGTAGATGGAAGTATTTACAACTATGATTGTCAATGTTATATATAATTGATTTAATTATTTTGGAAATAAACTTGGTGAAGTCAGAAGTAGATTAAATTTTTTATATCTTCAATAATGACATAATGTTGATATTTGAAGCACTGAATATTATGAATTGTGTGACAATCGGGTTATTCGAGTCGGGCGGGCGGGTTGCGGGTTAGTCGGGTTACGGGTTCGTCGGGTTACGGGTTAGCCGGGTTGCGGGTTTAGTCGGGTTGCGGGTTAATCGGGTCGCGGGTTAGTCGGGTTGCGGGTTCATGGGGTTGCGGGTTCATGGGCTGCGGGTTGGATTGTTGACTTTTTGGTCAATCGGGCCACGGGTCGGGCTGGGCCGGGCGGGTTTTATCGGGCGGGTCAGCATTTTGCCAGCTCTAATAAAAACTAATTAGAAAGATGTTCAATCGCGAAATAATAGTCATAAATTAATCATAATAATAAATGGGTAACAGTTAATGAAAAAATTAAATTACCCTAATACCCATCTAATTTCGACCATTAGATCTTCATTAAAAAAATTAAAGGTGTAGATTGGTGTCCTAATATGAGGACACTTAATGGGGTCCTCATATTAGGAATTCCCGATTGAGTTAATAAGTATAGAAAAACATATAATTTAATAAATATTACTTTAAGTTTTATATACAACAAGTCGAGAATATGGTGAGATGATGTGTAAGAAAAATCCAAATATGCCCTAAACATATTGCGAGACAAGTTTTACGTGATCGAAATCATGTCGGATTATGTTGATAGAAGCATACCGAGTATATATTACCATTTCTAATATTACCATACCACAATTTTGGAACAGACCTCTGAAATTAATTGCACGACCCTGCTTACGCTTGGTAATTAGTGCATGATTTTTTATCGTTCCAATAGCATGGAATTCACCTTGTCATATGCTAGTCACCATGATCCTAAGAATCCAAGTGATTTTGCTTCGGCTACTAATGGAGCTAATCTTGCTCGTCATACCCTTGCGGAGTTGTTTGTGATTAGTGATGTGTAGGAGAAAACGAATGAAGGAAAGGAGGACCACACTCCCGTGTAGGGCTATATATGAGCCGAGCCGAGCTGAGCTTTGGCCAAGCTCAGGCTCGGCTCGATAAGGAATACAGCTGGCTCAGGCTCGGCTCAAGCTCAATTCGAGTTCGAAGATGTGAGCTCAAGCTCGATTAGAAAAAATTAGTGCTCGAGCTCGGCTAAAAATGAGTGTTAACGAGCCAAAGCTCAATAAAAGCTTATCGAGCTTAGCTTGAGCTCAAATTGGGCCATAAATTCTAGGCCCTTTCAAGCTCAAGTTAGAGTCAAAGCCCATAATAATTTACTTTAATAATCCGTAGACCATTCAAGTCTCAAAATTGAGACTATTCATCTAAATATCTAGGCCTTATTATTTATAAGTCTTGATGACTTCCTTCCTCCCCTAAACCACCAATGTGGTATTGCTGAGGGCTACAACAACACCTTTTTAGCTAGAAATTTCTACTCTTTAATCAATGCACTGTGTGCCAAATCCTCTCATGCAATGATGTTGATGTTAAGTTGCATAATGAAACTAAACCAATTTGATGATAGGTTAGTTGTGATGTTTGCTTGTTTGCTTGTAACATAACCTCTCATGCACTGTGTGCCAATATCAGAGCACTGTGTGTCAGTCATTATTGTGGCCATTGCGAACTTTGACAGCAACTTAAACAGGTTACATGCTGCCATCCCTGAGAATATTAGTTATCAGACCTTTATAAACATTACCAAATCCTCCTCTCCCGAACACCCTGTCTTGTCTGAAATTCCCAGTCATTTTCTACAGTTCCTCGAAGGTGAACGCAAGTATGCAACCAAAGGATTGGCTACAAAATGGCGGTGGAATGATTGGTTTCATCGAGAATGTGTTATCCATCAGGAACATGTGGAGACTCTAGATTCTCACAACCAGTCATCTCGTAGTGCACATTCAGCTTAAGTCTCCATTCCAGAAGTCGCTACTTACTGAAGCACTGTTGGATTCATCTGGTGAACCCGTGATCAACACCTTACCACCAATCGATGATGATCCACTTTCAGTTGTTGCAATAGTACCAAGTTCATCATCTCCAATTACGTAGCTATCATGCTTCCCACTCAAAGCCTTTGAGTTGGTCTTCTTTAGTCCTCCAAAGTGTTGAACTCGTTGATGCTAGCCGATCTTGAAAACCCACTTCTATGTTTTTTATCTGGTTGAGAAATTGGAAGCTTTCTACAAGAATTTGAGGCTCTATTTATTTCTTAATTAGTACATAGACCAAAACTCATTTTTCTAATTCCTAGTTCACGAGCTCCTAAATGAGCCTTTAATGGGCCAGCTCGTGAGCTATATTATTCGAGCCAGCTCACGAGCTAGAAAACGAGCCGGCTCGCGATCCAGGCTCAAAGAGTCGACGAGCCGAGCCAGCTCACAAGCCTACCGAGCTGAGCCAGGGTAGGCTCGGGTTCGACTCATTTACTATCGAGTCAGCTCACGAGCCGGCTCGTTTACAATCGAGCCGAGTTTCGAGCTGCTCGCGAGCGGCTTTGCTCGTCAACAGCCCTACTCCCGTGTTTCCAAAGACGCCACTTAAGACTAAGAAGAAAGGTGTGAAGAAGTCACCCGAGAAAGACAAGGAGGCCAGACCAAATGGTGAGACGAGTAAGTCTAAAAAACAACCCGATAAAAGGAGTTACAACAAGTGGCTTGGACTTTTCTCCATTGCCCACACTTCATCATCCGGGTAAACCAAGCTCACACCTCCCAAAGTTGGTAAGATTCAAATCAAGTTTCGTCTACCATACGAAGGTAACGAAATTGACTTCCAAGAGGTAATGAGTTGGGATGGTTCTACTTAGCTTGTCTCCTTTGCTTCGTCAAGCTTACGACGTTAACCAAGCGCTTCTCGTGAGGCAACCCGAGTCTTTTTCCTTCTTTTCTTCTTGTTTTGATTGCACGTACATCGTTGGATTCTTCAACAGTGCTTTCATGGACATCGTTGGATTCTCCTGACTTTCATCATATCTAATTACCTGACACTGTTCCTGCTACTGCTACTGGTATTTTCACGCTTCAGGTTTTAACTATGGTATGTTTATTACATATTCCAGGCTCATCCATCCTGCATCAAGTATACATTGCAAAGCCTATTAGCTTTCTTTGAAGATGCCAGTGGAACATGAGGTTCAGCTGCTTTCACGTTCTGACTTGCGGGATAATGATATTTGGACACGTTTCTCTTTGTTATGACAAGTTGCAACCTTTCTCTTCTTTGTAAACATGTAGGTACTCACTACTCAGGTTTTTAATCACTTTTCTTGAGCAGTTCTGAGGAGAATTATGAAAACTAAATGATCAAAACGGATCTTGACATCTACATAGAGACATTCTATTGCTGCCAGTGCCACCAATGTGCTAGTGGGCTAGTGGTTTGTTATCATTGTAGTATTTAAACAGTAAAATTCAGAATCAATTGAAGAGTAAATGTAATATTCTCACAGAAACTCTGACATTACAAGTAGCACTTCCAGTTCCAGATTACTCGTGTTCATCACGATCATTCCAACATTGGCTTCCATAAGGATGGAAGTACATATAGAAGGCTGGAAGGGGAAGTTGTTCAGAAAATTCTTGATGATGATCACTCCAGCTTTCACGAACATGCAATGGAAGTAGTAGACATGGAAGAAATTGTTGTTCGGAAAGATTATTCTTCCAGGACAGGACACTTCTTCTCCATGCTCAATGATGGTTAAACAGCTGACAGGAAAGTTCTTCAAAACAACGATGCAAAAGTGGAAAGACGACCTTCTTTGATGGTGCAAAGGAAGCTGATTCCCTGCAAGTTTGGGGGAGCACACAAGTGAGAAATGCAAACTGGATGTGCTAAGTCTCATCAACGTCAAAGCTGAACGTAGCAGTGTCCACTAGATCAAACGGAACAACAAACAGCTGCTGGAATCATATGTGACTCACTGGGTACAATCTCAACCTCGAAGAACCGGTATCAGGAGCTCTGGAGGCTGCAACTACAACGTAAATGCATGCATATCCTGATTCCACGGTCCGTTGTATCCATACCCATCACCATCACCATCACCATAACCGCTTACCACTGTAAAAACAAAAACCATGTTATGAAAGACGAAAATGCAAACTATGGAGAGCTTCCAAGAGGGAAAAATTACATCAAGGCGAATGAAGAAAATCAAAGATTGAAACCACAAATCAACCAACATATTCCAGTTTTCACCAAGGAACTCCATTTCTAAAACTGAGATCAATGGTCCGTAAACAAATTCGAGGCTAATGAACAATGCAGCAGTTCAAAGACTAAACTCAGACAAATCTGATGGAAAAACTCAGACAAATTGCAATAGAAGCGAATAAATGCTCAAGATCAAATTATGAAACTGCCAAAATCGTCAAAAAAATTCTCATTTACCCACAACACCCTAGTTGCTAGCTAAGTGGATCAAGACCTGCAGCTTGATGAACAACATTGTGGGTTGAGCCGTACAGGGAAGACCAACATTTAAAGGCTGGTCTCAGGATGATGTGGTGCTTGTGTTACAGCAATGAAAGCTCACCATGTATCTCTTTTTTCATGTGCTGTTGGCTGACGGCGAGAAGGCTTCTATTCTAGGAGAACTAACACATATGTAGAAGCAAACAAGGAAGATGCCTTTGGAAAAAATATGTTCAAGCTTGAGTGCACCATTTTTTGATGGGTTTTAGTGTAGTAAAAACAAGCATTTTTTTTTTTTTTTTGTTTCGTGGAATGATGAAGGATTTTACATGAATTATAAGTAAAAAATGCAGTCCGAACTAGAATGAAGAATGCAGTAGCAATAAATGCGAGAATATCTACTTCCATAATCCCCATTGATTTGGTTTTCTTTACTTCATCATAACTCAACAACAAGTTGTTCACCTCAATCATAGTTGCTATAATTGAAAATAAATGTGGTTCTTGCTATTAAAATCAGTCACTAACCAATCAAATGAACTTTGATCCATGCAACTCCGTAGAAGTAGGCTCGCAAAGGACCATTTCTCCTTCTGGTTTCTTCACAGCCACCACTGCTTTTCATGGTTCAGTGTCAAGAAAGCTCAAACTTCACAGAAAGAAAAAATACTGAGAATTCTTATGTACCTGAAATTTTAGGTCTTTGAGGATGGTAATGTAGGTTGAAACTCCAATGCAATGACCAATCAGCATGGCAATGTCACACTTGTAAACTATAACAGTTCAAGCCCCACAACCACCTTAACCACTTATAGCTTTGTCCCAATGAGCCCAATATCTACACAAACCCAAAGAAGAGAGCTCTAAGGTGAAAAACCTCAAAATAATTGAACAACCACTTCATAATACAACTATCCATTAATTAAAAACCCACATTAACTCAAATCACATAGTACAAGCCAGAACTCAATTAATAAGAATCACAAGCTGATATCATAACATTTATGTTAATACTAAGGAGAAATCTGGTTGTGTAAATGCGAAATTACAACCACTAATACTTCTTCACTGGTCACTAACCCAAAAATTACTTATAAAACAAAACAACTAGAGCCCTAATCCTCTTAGTACTAGAAAAACAATCAATGTTCTATCAACTTAGGAATCAACAATCACCAATCTATAATAAGATCAACAATCAATCTATATGTCATTATTTCTCAACCTTATCAAATCATATTGTCATCAATTTTATGTACAAAATTGTCGAAATACTAATCAAATAACTACAAATCATATCGTCATCAATTTTATGTACAAAATTTTCAAAATTCTTATCAAATAACTACAACACATACTGAAATTATATACACCTTTTATCTGAAATAGCTCTGTTTTGACACATATACTAAACCGGAACAAGCACAAACTCATATACAACAAAACCCTGGGGAGTAATAATGTCATCATAATGCACAACTCTATACAACCCACGATATGTATACGCATCGTCCTCCCTCGCATATGTAACTACCCGTACTACATACCGAGAAAACATAGACCATATAAGAGCCACGATCCCCGGTGACTCCCACTGGTGACGTAACACTCTCTGACCAACCCTATGAGCGGCAGCGATCTGACCACCCTCTCCTCCGTAAATAAACGCACCTCTCTCAAAGTAGTCGTGGGTAACCATGTAGCGTGCAACTACACAGGTACCCACGGTAATAAGGCCATACCGTGGGTGTGCCACCCGTCCTGTGGATATACCATGCTGCACACGGGAGTGAAGTCCGACTAGCATGAGCTCAAAGCGACACCAAAATCGCTCGCCAACGTCAACTGTGAGAACAGGACCTGGTACTCTGGCGCGACGTCTGACGATAGTAAATAGATCGTCATGGGCGCGCCTCATATCCATATAGGCGCGCCTAGCAGAGAAGTGAGGATCAAGCGCACGACGTCCACGGTGTCAGTAAAGGAGAACTCTGGCCGGATCCATATCAAAATCCTGTAAATTAAATTTACAAAATTTAACATAAATACTTAAATAAACTAGATATTTATTATCCAAATTTAACAAAACTAGTACAAACAAACCAAAGTCAATGAATAGAAGAAGACTAGTCAGTAGTCACAACTGGGAATAATATCTCTAGACTAAAATGCTACTCCATTGCAACCTCAAGTAACTGGATAGTGAGTATCTAACCTTAATTGCAACCTCCTCTCAATTAAGCAAGTAACTCATGATTTGAAGTGCGAGACTAAATTTAGCTTTTCGGGTTGTGTGTTTCAGGAAGTAGAGACAGTTGGCAGTGGTAGAGCTTGTGATGGACTGTACGTGCTGCAAGGAACTGATCAGCAGCTAATTTCTCCCGGTACGAGTTAGAAATATGTCAATGTAGTAACTAGATAGTGAAAATAAAGTCCTTATGTGGAACTTAAGACTCGGACACCCCAGTTTTGTGTACCTTGAACGTCTGTTTCCTCAATTATTCATTAATAAAAGTGCTAAGGAATTTCAGTGAGGAGTATGTCACTTAGCAAGCATACTCGATCAGTCTATCCAATTATGGGATACCAACCTACAAAGCCTTTTGCAATTTTGCACAGTGAGATTTGGGGGCCAATGAAGATTTGAAGGATAAGTCTGAAACTACCAAGATATTCCAGAATTTTCATTCGATGGTTTAAAATCAGTTTAAGACCCAGATTCATGTTATTAAAACTAACAATGCTCATGACTACTTCAACAGTGTTATGAGCGCCTTTCTCACCATACCAACCTACAAAGCCTTTTGCAATTTCGCACAGTGATATCTAGGGGCCAATGAAGATTTGAAGGAAAAGTCTAAAACTACCAAGATATTCCAGAACTTTGATTCTGATGGTTCAAAATCAGTTTAAGACCCAGATTCAAGTTCTTAAAATTGACAATGCTCATGACTACTTCAACAGTGTTATGAGCGCCTTCCTCACCATACACGGGATTATTCATGCAAGTTCATGTTTGAATACACCCCAACAAAATGGGACTGCAGAACGGAAGAACAGGCACTTACTTGAGGTAGCTAGGGCCTCAATGTTCACTCGCCATGTGGTGAAGAACCTATGGGGAGAGGTAGTGCTGATACCTAATCAATAGGATGCCTAGCAGTGTCTTAAAATTCAAAACCCCAAGACAGGTTTTGTTGGATGCTTTCCCTCATATTGCAGCGTATACTTTGACCTTTCTCTAAAAGTATTTGGTTGCACTACCTTCATTCATGTAGCCCCTCAACATCGCTTCAGAACTATATCCTCGAGCTCTCAAAGGAATCTTTATTGACTATTCAGCCACCCAAAAAGGGTTATAAGTGCTAATATCCAACACTAAACGAGTGTATAACACTCTGGATGTGACATTGTTTGAATCCCAATCTTACTTCCATCCTACTGTGATTCAGGGGGAGTATATACTGAGTTCACAAGAATCACAACAGGAAAATCAGAACAAGTGGGAGCAGTTTGTAAGCCTTATTGAGCTCGATGAAAATAACTTGGGTGAGTATACTAATCACCCACCTAACCCTAGTCAAGGGGAGCATCATCGGGCCAAAAATCAACCTCTCAAGGTGTATCAACGAAGGAAACAAACGGGTACTGAAGCTGTGGATGATCAATCCGAAAATAACAAAGTGGTTGAGCCTGATGTTCATGAAGTTGAAATTGAACAAATTGGTGACGAGGATCTAACACCAGTGATTGTGAAGTGCCTATTTCTTTACGTAAAGGGTTAAAAACTTGTACAAAATATCCAATTGGTCATTATGTGAGTTATGAAAACCTAAGTGATACTCACAAAGGGTTCATAACTGCCATGGAAAGTGTGGTTCTACCGAAGGACATTCAGGAAGCCATGAAATCCCCAATGTGGAGACAAACCGTAACCTGTCTATCTCTCCCACACTCATCCCCAACTTCCAAGAGCCTTTCAACCTAGAAACTAATGCTTTTGGAACAGAGATTGGAGTTGTTTTGACCCAGCAAAGGGGGCCAATAGCATGCCTAAGCCAAGTCTTAAGTAGCAGTAATCAAAGGTTGTTTATTTATGAGAGAATACTTGACAGTCTTACTTGCAGTAACTAAATGGAGACATTATTTGGAAGGAAGGCCATTCACCATTATAACCGCCCATGAGAGCCCCAAATAACTCCTAGACTAGGAAATTCACACCCAGATACAAAAAAGGGTTAGGCAAGCTCTTGGAAGGAAGGTCATCCAGCATTTTAACTGAACATTGAAACAAGCTATGATGTGGAACATGAGACACGTGATCTCATAGTGGCCACCTCAACTCATAGAACAGGGCCATCTTTGTACACTTATGACAAGGGAATACTTAAGTACAGAGGGAAGGGTTATGGCTACTAAACCGTTCCCTGACCTAGAAGAAGCTGTTGCTGAAATTCGCCGAGAAGAGTCAAGGCGTCAGCTTATGCTCTCGGACTCTAAAACCAGTTCTGAAGGGTCTGCTCTCAATGTTAAAGCCACCTTTACAAAAAAAAACCCAGCAATGGTGGTAAAGAAGGAGACAAACCTCCTGTCATATGTGAACATTGTGGTAAGTTATGGCATGTTAAAGCTGAATGTTGGGAGCTTCTTGGAGGCAAACCAAAGGACTGGAAGCCAAGATCGGTGAGGAGAGCTGCTACCGCTCAAGCTAATTCTGCAGCTGCATCTTCTACCCTACCCCACCTATTGACGGGAATCCTTTCACCAAAGGACAAATGGGCGCGCTCCAAAGAATGATGACTCAAGTCCTTAAGACAAGTCAACCTTCAACTTCTGATTCTGAAAGCTTTGCTAGCATGTTTGCAACAGGTATCTTTCCTTGTGCATATTCAGTTCAGAATTCTTCTTCTAATAATTGGATACTAGACTCTGGAGCTACAGACACAATGACTGGGTGTCAAAATTTAGTTCAAGACCTACAACCGTATCCCAAATCAGCAGGAGTACGTGTTGCGGATGGAAGTTTAGCTCCAGTTGTAGGAATTGGTTGGGTTAAACTTACAAACAATCTCATTGTTGCTCCAGTTCTCTATGATCCTACTTTGAATTGCAATCTCCTGTCAGTTGCTCAACTTACATCAGAACACAATTGTGAAGTTAAGTTTGGGGTTTATGGTTGCATCTTACAGGAAGTGGGCTCAGGAAAGGAGATTGGCAAGACTGAAGTACAAGATGGCTTATATGTGTTGGAAGGATCAAATCCGGAGTTCCATAAAGACAAGGATGGTGAGAAGACACTGTCTTCAAGACAGCCACCTAGTTATGAATAATGAGAATAGTGTTATGTTATGGCATTTTCGTCTCGGACATCCTAGTTTTGGATATCTTAAACAGTTGTTACCTCAACTTTTTATCAATAAAGATGTTGGTTCGTTCAATTGTGAGATTTGTCAGTTTGCTAAGCATACAAAATCAGTCTATCCGAGCATTGGGTATCAACCTACTCAACCTTTCTCTGTCATTCATAGCGATATTTGGGGTCCAATGAGAATAAAAAATGTGACTGGGGCAAGATGGTTCATTACGTTTATTGATGATCATACCCGCATGACATGGACTTTCCTCATAAGGACAAGTCTGAAACTAGTATTTGTTCCAGGAATTTTACTCACTTGTCCAAACACAGTTCCACACATGAATTCAAGACCGATAATGCTAAGGACTACTTCATGAAGGTGAGATGCTATATAAGGCGACGGAAAAATCCGTCGTTGTACGTCCGTCGTTGAATGTAAGTTGCTCTAAAGCAATGGTTGTACGTCCGTCGTTGAATGTAAGTTGCTCTAAGGCAACGGTTGTACATCCGTCGTTGAAGGTAAGTTACTCTAAGGCGACGGAAAAAGATTGTCGCTGAAGAGTTTAAAGCTTTCTGTGACGGTAAAAATATACCGTCGCAAATAGTTCAACATTTAGCGACGGAAAATGTTCCGTTGCCAAATTTCCGTCGCAAAAAATCCAGTTTCTTGTAGTGACAACTCGAGATGAAGAGGAGCTTATGCTGAGTGGAATGGATGAAGAGACTGGATTAGGAGCCAACCTCAGATGGATTGGAGTCGAATGCGTGAATCTCCGTTCCGATTCAGAGAGAGAGAGAGAATGGAGACGTGATTCGTGAAGTGGGAACCGAAAATTTGGTTGGGAGGAAATGAGATTGGGGAATTGAGGGAATGGGGAAAGTGGGGAATGACGATTTTGGTGAATAGAGCAATTTATGAAACGAGAAAAATAGAGTGGAGGTTGGTTCAGAGGAGGGTCGACGGCGGGGTTGGAGGGAGTCCGGTATGGAGGAGTCAGTTCACAGTTGGGTGGCGGGAATGGAATTAGGGTTGAGTCTGGTTGGGCTGGGTTTGGACTTTGAACTTCGGACCTCATTTGAGCCTGGCTTAATATCCATTTTGGTCATTATTGTATGGGTTTGTAACAGATTGGTATAGTGTCCGTACATTTTGGTCAATCCGTCAACTCTCCATCCAAAATCTCTGTTAAGTGCTTATATCATCATGCCAGCTCTAAAAAAAAAATTAACCTGCACCGCATTTTGAATAGTATACGGTGTGGTTTTATATTTTGTTGCGGCTTGTGGTTGATACGATTTAAAACCGCGGTTTGCAGTTTAACCGCAAATTGCCAACTATGTTGGCCATGTCCAATCAACGCTCCAGTAATTACACCCTCGCTACTGCTTCTCAACCTGTTGTCATGGCTAATTAATTTGTATCACTGATGGTATGGAATTTTAAAAGTATTATTTTAGTTTACGTGGTTGGCCGTAAGATTTTGGATGGAAAAATGAACAAAAGTGGACGAAATAACAATCTCTTCCTAAATCAAACTTGAGTTATTGATGTGTTAAAGATGAAAGTTTAAGTGATCAATATGATAGATTGCCTAACTTGAATAACCAAAAATGTTATTAACCAAATTATTAATTATTTCTTAATGTGATAGCATTTATTAAGACTTGATATAAATTTTATTTTTGATTTAAAATTTGTAGATGAGGTGGAAAATTGAGAGAATAACTTTGTCCTATGTGGCAAAAATAATTGGATTATCTCCCATAGATTATTTTAAGATAAGATTAAGATACACAGTTTGGTTCATGTTATTGCTTGTATTTGTCTTTTCGGTGAGAATAAAAGAGCCAACACTTGAGGGATGGAAAAGTCTAAACAACCCTTGCTTCCACTTAATAAACCCAAGAACTAGAGGGTTCATGATGCCATTTTCTACACTTCATCCCCATCTGTTGTATACACTAATCTCATGTATACACTGATATGCAACACTGTTGAGTGAGAATGACATATGACAACACTGTGAGCAATGGCAATGAAATTTGAGTTCGGCCAAATTTTAGCATAAACTTCGTGTATCCTACTTCTCAACTTAATTTCAAAATTAAATGAAAATAAAAGCTTGTTTCCTATTTTATTCGTCACTCAGCTTGCTTCGAGGAACAGAGTCCAAAAGCTGAACGGAAGAAGAAAGAAGAAATGAAAGCAATGGTGATAAACTCTCCCGGAGTTCCGACAAGTAGACTATCCGACGATGAAGGACGACGAAGTCTGATCAGGGTCGCCGCCTCCACCGTAGCCAACCGCGCCGATACATACCAACGTCTGGGGAAGTATCCTCCTCTTAAAGGCTTCAGCGATCTCCTCAGTTTGGAATGCTCTGATACAGTCGAGTCCGTCGGCCGACTCGTTTCCAGTTGGGATCTGACATTTCATGCTTCATTGTGACATAGCACTCATTAATTGAGTTGAGATCCAGCTGCCACACAAATGAGAAGAGTACTGTTGATGGTTGCAGAAGAAAAAGAAGGGTACAATGGGAAGGGGTTGGTTACTTAAATGATCACTAAACTTTGACCAAATAACCCGGTGGTCACTGTTCTTCAAAAAATTTCTTAGCACTCACACAACTTTGACCGATTATCCTAACAGTCACTACCGTCTACGGACATCCAATTTTCCATCCATTTGCATATGTGGCGGTGCCATCAAGGCAGCCACATCATCTACATAGCCACATCATCTAAACCAAACCCAAAACCCAAACCTAAACACTCACCCTAATTACCAAACCAAACCAAATCTAAACCAAATCAAACCCCCCTCTTTCCTCCTCCTTCCTCCTTCCTCTTCCTCTTCTCCACCCTCACTCCCTACCACCGTCGGAATGTCGTCGCCGCCGCCTCACCGCCTTGCCGCCCCGCCGCCGCGCCGCCTTGCCGCCGACCCACCGCCGCCGCCCCGCCGCCTTACCGAAATCAAAATGCTGGAGAAAAGAAGAGGATTGGATGATGCTCTGTTTCAATGGTTGAAGAACAGAGTTCCGTCCAGCATACTGCAGACGCGTTCGCCGGTGAGGAAATCGTCGATTAACAACAACCCAAAACTTGGAATCGAAAACCCAACACGAAATCGTTGAGAAATTACGAGTAGAAGAAGAGGGTAGATTAAAGAGATTGGGTAATCAAATCCCTAGATTCCCAAAGCCCAAAACTACTTAGATGCAAATTGCACACTCAAATCAAAGGAAAGAGAAAAATCAATACGACCTGAGAAGAGATCGGGTAATCCAAGGTAAAAAGAAGAGGATTTGTTTTCTTCTAGTTTTCACCGAATCGGCTGAACTTCTTCCCTAGAAGTCGAGAAACAGTACAGCGAGGCAGCCATGGCTCCAATTGAGAGCAACCCACATGCCCGGCTAAGCTAAGATTAGAAACCCAAAATTTCTTTTTCCCGAAGAATCAAACACTCACAATTAACCAACAAAGTCTGAGTTGAAACCAAGGAAAGGGACTAGCTTTGACTAGGCTTGGGCGGGTCGGCGGTGAGGCGGCGGCGGCGACATTCCGACGGTGGTAGGGAGTGAGGTGGAGAAGAGGAAGAGGAAGGAGGAAGGAGGAGGAAAGAGGGGGGTTTGATTTGGTTTGGTTTGGTAATTAGGGTGAGTGTTTAGGTTTGGGTTTTGGGTTTGGTTTAGATGATGTGGCTGCCTTGATGGCACCGCCACGTATGCAAATGGATGGAAAATTGGATGTCCGTAGACGGTAGTGACTGTTAGGATAATCGGTCAAAGTTGTGTGAGTGCTAAGAAATTTTTTGAAGAACAGTGACCACCGGGTTATTTGGTCAAATTTTAGTGATCATTTAAGTAACCAACCCCAATGGGAAGACAAAAAGTTTACTTTTAGGGGGCCCAACCAAACTTAGAGTTTTCTAGAATTTTTGGGGGAGAGGTGAAATTTTGGAAATGCATTTTAGAGAGTGAAAAAGGGTCATGGGGTAACTCAAAATACAAACTCTAATGAAAACTCTAGTCAACCAAACAATGTATTTAACAAAAGCTGGGTTTCTAACAAACACACCTAAACTTCCTCCTAAACAAACGACCCCTAAGTTTAGATAAAAAAATCAAACCAATTCAATTTATTTTCGATCCAGTTGGCCTAGCGGTTTGGTTTTTGTTAGATTGGTAACCAATTGTCAGCCTATATATGATTTCTGGGTGAAAATCGGTCAGGTAAGACTAACCCTGAATTGTCAGCCCTATATATAATGACTCAGTTTCTAGAGGTGAAAATCGGTCAGGTAAGACTAACCCCGACTTCAGGCTACTTGATCATTGATATTGTTAACCGAAGTCCGACCCGGTCATACCAATAGGATAACCCAAATTTCAAAAATGAGGAGGAGGAAGAGACTTACCTCGTTCTTAATTTTTCGGGCTTATTGTCCATTTTGGTCATAAATCTTTGGAGTTTATAACAAACTGGTCATAAATCTTTAATTTGTAACCTGGTGGTTATTGACTTATATGGTTTGTAACAATTTGGTCAATCCTTTATTTTAAAAACAGTCGATTTCTTCATGCAATGATTGATGCTGAAGCTTGTTGATGATACACTAACCCTACAATTCCATATCAATTATAGAGCTCTAGATCTAAACCAGAAACAACACAAATAAAAAACCAAGGCCTATCTAAAGCCCATACCAACCAACCCCGGAGCAGCAGAATCAGAATGTGTCTTGTTCAACCCAGGTCCTGGAAGCCGTCACCAGCGGTGGCAACGGCAAAGGGTGAACAGCAACAGAAACCTTCATCCCGTTAAAGCACTGGCCATTCCCACAAATAAAGCAGTACCTCTTGGCCTTATCGATGTTGGAATTGGCAAAAGTCATTGGATTATTTGGAGACATGAACTATTGTTTAGTTCATGTATTGGAGGTTGTGAATGCACCAAACATTCATTAGGTACATGGAACATATTCTCCAAGAGTGAACTTGGGGAAATGCATTGGTGTGGTTCCATGTATGGTGATTGAATTGATTAGGTGAGTTGAATATGCTCATCTAATGTGTGAAGTGTGAGCCTATAAAAGGCTTTGGTAGAATGGTGTAGAGATATCATTCTCATCATCTATTTGAGAGTGAGTGTGGAGTCTTCTTAGACATTTGTGAGTTCAGTGAAACTCTTGTAGAGATAGGAGAGTGTGTGTCCACTCCCTACTCTTTGTAATCATCCATGTGAGGGTGAGTGTGAGTCTTCGTAGACATTTGTGAGTTGTGAGCAACTCTTGTAGAGATAGGATAGTGTGTGTCCACTTCCTACTCTTTGTAATCACTTGAGATAGTGAATTTGTGTGTTGGCTGCCGCCCGTGGAGTAGGAGGAACATTTTCTCCGAACCACGTTAAATTCGTGTGTCCCTTACCTTTAGCTTTGTGTGGGTGTGTTGGTGTACAATCGATTCGCTTCCGTTCATAGCACAACAATTGGTATCAGAGCTTTGGTTGTGGCTTTTTGAGCTACTTGGTGCATCTACACACATCACTCGTAGAGATGACGGAGACATCTCAATCAAGGCGTGGTCTAAAGGTTTTGAGTTCTCATCTCTAAGTTGAGAAGTTTGATGGAGCAAGTGGTGGAGAATCCTCAAGAGGTGGAGGAGAATTCACAAGAGGTGGAGCAAAATCCACAAGAAGATGTACCTGAGTCTATTGCAAAGAATAGACCCAGAAGGGAGATTCGAAGACCTGCTCGGTTTGATGACATGGTGTCATTTGCACTCCCAGTAATTGAAGTTGTGCCCAACATTGGGAGACAATATTGATCGTGTGTTTTGGCGGCAACCACACTTGGTTTCGTATTTGGAGGAACTTTCGCCAAGGTGGAGATTGTTGGAATTGGCAAAAGTCATTGGATTATTTGGAGACATGAACTATTGTTTAGTTCATGTATTGGAGGTTGTGAATGCACCAAGCATTCATTAGGTACATGGAACACATTCTCCAAGAGTGAACTTGGGGAAATGCATTGGTGTGGTTCCATGTATGGTGATTGAATTGATTAGGTGAGTTGAATATGCCATCTAATGTGTGGAGTGTGAGCCTATAAAAGGCTTTGGTAGAATGGTGTAGAGATATCATTCTCATCATCTATTTGAGAGTGAGTGTGGAGTCTTCTTAGACATTTGTGAGTTCAGCGAAACTCTTGTAGAGATAGGAGAGTGTGTGTCCACTCCCTACTCTTTGTAATCATCCATGTGAGGGTGAGTGTGAGTCTTCGTAGACATTTGTGAGTTGTGAGCAACTCTTGTAGAGATAGGATAGTGTGTGTCCACTTCCTACTCTTTGTAATCACTTGAAATAGTGAATTTGTGTGTTGGCTGCCGCCCGTGGAGTAGGAGGAACATTTTCTCCGAACCACGTTAAATTCGTGTGTCCCTTACCTTTAGCTTTGTGTGGGTGTGTTGGTGTACAATCGATTCGCTTCCGTTCATAGCACAACAATCGAGAAGAACAAAATCTTTCCCACCGCTCCAGTTCCCCGCTGCTCCTTTCGTCGTACAGTTGTCGTACCCAGTCTCGTTCACTCTGAATACATTGTACTGCGTCTTCTGGGGTACCTAAATGCTGCAAGATTCAAACTTGAAAACGTCTTGCAAAATGTAAATGATGGTCGATGGGCATTGAAGAAAAAAACAGAGAAGGAAGAAAAGAGGATTACAGATGAAATTCTCGACGTAGAAGGTCTGGTTGTCCGGCAGCAGCTTACCTCCTGATTTTTTGAGCTTACATGGTGTGTAAGAGTTTACACGGAGTTTACACGGATGCTTACATGACTGTGTAAGTCTACTGTGTTTCTGGCTCTCTTTGGACCAAAATCTGGATTTCTTTCTCTTTTTTGATAACTTGGTCACTCAAATACCTGCAAACAATATTTTTAACCCAAATAATATCCAAGATATATTTTTTCAACTCTTTAATTTCTTTCATCCAGACTCAACCGACTCGACACAAAATTCATAAAATGACTCGAAATAAATAAAAACTGACTCGATAATTATAAAGCTGACTCCAACCGTGGGTTGCCTCCCATGAAGCACTCTCGTTTAACGTCCTTGAGCTGGACGGTACCTAGATATAGTCAAGAGGCGTCCCAACTCATGACTTCCTTCACACTAGCATCGGAATCCCTGAAGTACAGCTTGGGTGTACTCCATGTAAGAGAAATCGCCTCCCATCGACGTGAGTAAGTTGGGTTCTACCGTCGGGGAGGTGGCTAGTGTCTTCGAATGGTCCGAACAAATCCTTCAGATGCATGTTTTCGTCTGGTGGCTTGGCGGATGATGGAGGGTCAATTGCCTTCCAAGCCACTTTCTTTTTCACTTTCCAGGCCTCCTTCACTTCTCCATGATCTTGAGCTCGTCGAGTTCCACCAGTGGGTGTCTTCTGTTCCTCCTTTTCCCTTGTCTTCTGAGCCAGAGTCATGTTCTTCGGATGGTTAATCTGCTCAATTCCTGTCAGACACAACTTTGCTGAAGCGCTAGAATCGTCATTAGTATTGGAGTTGGCCGACACCAACTCCACAGTATCAATAGATAAACAATGTGATTCTTGCTTAGCAAAATATTGCATACCGTCCTTGAGGCAGAATGTAACACTATCCTTTCTGACCCTTAAAGTCAACGAGTCATGTTGGACATCGATGGTCGCGCCAGCTGTTGCCAGAAATGGTCAGCCTAGGAGAGGAGAGTAACATCCGGGTATCCATCACAACAAAATCAGCTAAAATAATGAAAGGACCACAACGAAGGTACATCCTCTATTTTCCCCTAGGTGTTTTAACATATCTATTAGCCAACACGAGATGTAAATTAATAGGCTTAAATTCACCTAGATTCAATTTTTCATATAAGCATGTAGGCATAACATTGATATGGGCACCTAAGTCAGCTAAGATACAATCAATTTTACTACCATTGATAGTGCAAGGTAAAGTAAAAGAACCAAGATCATGACACTTAGTTGGAGGGGTTATGGGTGGTGAGCGGCATAGGACGGCAGAGCACTCTTCATTAAGGGAGACGGAAGACGCCTCTCCCTTATTCTTGTTCTTCGTAAAGTCCTTCATGAACTTCCAGAGTTGCGGTATTGTCTCCATGGCATTAGTAAGTGGCATCTTAAGTTTTGTGTTCTTTAAGACTGCATGCCACTTCTTGTATTGGGGGCCGAAGGTCTTCATTTTCATGGCTTTAGGAAACGAAATCCTAGGTTGATATGGAGGCATAGGTGGTGCAGGTGCTGATGTCGCAGGAGGCAGGGCAGTCACTTCCTCTTCTTCTTCTTTTTCCTCCCCTTCTGTTGTGATATCCTCGATCTCCGGCATGTCTATGGCTATATCATCAAGAATCATGACCGGATCAGAAGCTGTAGGAACAACTAGTTTCTTGCCACTTCTTGTCGAGATGGCCTTGACATGCTCATTCATTGGGTTCGGCTCTGTCTGGCTCGATAACTGACCCATAGGGCGATCACTAGAGAGGAGGCTGACAATGTTGTTGAGTTGGTCTTCCATACTCTGACCTTGAGCTATCTGGCCTTGATTCAAGGCGGCTTGAGCTTTGAACTGTGCATCGTGGTCGTTAAGCCTCGTCATGATTAGGTCGAGCTTCTTATCTACCTCGCCCTCCTTAGTATTTTGTGACATTGGTCTTTCAGGTTGCTGTCCTCCAGTAAAACCAGGCAGCCCTTGGTAGTTGTTGTTAGAGTACTGATTCTGGCGATTGTCAGGTGTTGTACCATAATTGCTTTGGTTCCGATGTGGTGGTTGATAGATTCCACGGGTTGGTTGGCTGGCTTGTTCTCTTGGTACTACCCATATGGTCGGTTACTCTAATTTTGGTTAGCCCCAGAGTTTTACGGTGGGAGCTCTTGGAAACTACCATGTTGTTGAGGTTTGTCGGCATTGTCGATAGCCGTGTAGCCTTGTTGATTATTGGTGAAGTCTTGACCAGCAAAGCCACCTCTTTCGCAGACTAGACACCAGAGCTTTACCAAAGTTCTGACAACAACTCCATTATGAGCACAAGCCCCACACCACTCGCAATTAGCAACAAAGACAGAAGCTGATAGAGGGTTGATGGTTGCACCAGCTTTCTTCATGTGCTTCTGGACTGCAGCTTTAATTTGCTCTTCTAGACCCAATTGGCTCCTGGATCCTTCGGATTGCCTCTCCCCATTTCTAGACTTGGAGGCGCAGCTAGTAAAGTGAAGTAGAGAAACTTCGGGGGCTAAGGGCGGTGTAGCCTCCTTTAGTCAAGGAGTTGACCCACTTGGCAGATTCATCATTCATTCCCGAGCAAAGATCTCAGTCAGTTGTCTTTGCTCGAACCCATGATGAGGACAGTTGTAGAGAAGTTCTTGGAATTCATTTCAAGCATCATATAGGCTGACTCCATCCTTCTGTACGAACTTGGCAATGATGTCTCTGTAGGCCGTGGTTATGGACGGAGGGAAGTATTCCTCTATAAAGTCTTGGGCAAGAGTATCCCAATCAGTGTATTGACCGGGTGGTTTGCTGTTAAGCCACCTCTTGGCGGAATCTCTGAGTGAGAATGGGAATGCTCGCAAGCATAGAGTGTTCTTGTCGAGGTTCCCACTCTTGAATGTCTCGCACATGGCAAAGAAGTCCGTCAAATGAGTGCATGGATTTTCATGCGGCTTCCCTTCAAATTGGACATCCCTAGAGATCTTTCTCAGGAAGGGGATTTTGATCTCATAGTTACGATCTACATCATTTTAGGGAACGGAGATGTTTGATCGGATGCTAGTCGCGCTCGGCTTGATATAATCCACCATGGTACGTTAAGCAAGAGGTGGTGGTGGCGGTGGATCAGCCATTCTGGGTGAAGGTGGCGACGAGTTTGAATGAATGGACGGTGTAGGTAGAAGAATAATCCTCCTTCGATTCTTCAACCTTGATGGGGGTAGAGAATGCATGTGGATCAATTATCACTTGCTTTGTTCTTTCCTGTGGTTTTACCGTTAAAGAGCTGCTAAAGACGTCTGCACTTTTAGTCTTGATTGACTTATGCTGAGAACGAGTCGTTGGATGGCTCATATACTTGTAATTCAACAAAAACAAGAGAAACTGATGTAAAATCGAAGTGATGGAAAATGGAAAGTAGAAGAATAATTGCCAACTCTTCTTTCAAACAATTAAGAAGAGCTCCCCGGCAACGATGTCAATTTAATAACGTTTAAAACAGGGTATCAAATAACTATCCCACTAAAGCAGGATATATCGTATTCCACGGGTTTCTTCCAATTGTTTACTCAAAAGAATTGACAAATATTCGGGTTTAAACTCAAGGTGCGTGGTGTGAGTTCCACGACTTCTAAACTATTAAGCAAATGAAAAAGATATTGAATTAAAAGACAGATTGATTGATTAAGATTTTGTTCAATTAAAGGCATTGGCGATCACAAAACCGATGACTTTTCAATCCTAATTCACTCAGTTCTTAAACACCGTCATAGCTCCTTACCCTTAGGTCTAAGTCCGCGAATGTTCGCTTTATCGAACTAGCTACCACGATTAATTAACCATTTGTGCGTCTTCTGGGACTCCAAAATATGCTCCAAACTCTCTCCAAGTCGTGGTTAGGTCTGGGAAATTGAATATTCCATGAAGAATGCTCCCCAAAAGTCTATTTATACCATCTAAAACCTTTTCCTTGTTGAAAAAGGTCAATTTTTCCCGTCTGGGTGTAAGCTAAATAGTGTATTAGCTTACACGGGTTTTTTCAAAACAGGTCCTTTCCTTGTGGTTGGGCCTACTTCCCTCGACCCGAATTGCTCCAATGGATTCCCATGTCACTCAATGCTCCACTCCCGATTTGATTTCCCAGCGTCGGTTATTACCTAAAATTCATAAAAAACGTGCAAAATGACGTAAAATGGTCCTAAGATCGAAAGGGGAATAAACTCACTTAAAATCACCCAAACGAGATAAAATTATCAAAAAAATATCGTCTAATGAGGGAATAAATACGTCAATAATTGTGTGCATCGTGTAGTTAAGTACACCCCGTGTATAATAGTACACGCTAGTAGGAAACACACGGCCGTGTAGTTGAAGTACACGCGTATATCATAGTACATCCCGTGTATTGTGACCTGCATATAAAAGGACGGATTTTGACGGGTTTAAGAAACTTCCATCTCTTTCTCTTTCCACGAAAATACTTTTTGACGAACCAATCTCGGCCATTATTTGAAGGTGATTCTGGGATCTAGGAGAGTCCGATCGAAGTTTCGTTTTCTCCTGTGTGTTCCTGGTGACGAGAGGAAGAGATCGCACATCTCAGATTCTGGTATTTGGGAGTAGGGTGTGTCAGTGAGGAAGTGGAAAGCTACAAATTTGGAGGAAGGAAATTTCAATTGTTGAAGTTCTGGAAGACGATTAGAGCCTCGTCTTCAATTCCAGGTGAGGGCTAGCGTCGATAGGACACTATGAGCAACGCGAGGAGTTGAAACTCGACTTAAAATGAAATTTGGATTTGCATGAACCTATGAGAGTAAAACTGAGTAACTGTTTTGTGATTGTTGTATGGTGATTGTACTGATTGATGTGTGATGTGGGGTTGGGATGAAAGATGGTGCCTAATGAATTCGACTTAGAAATGTGAGACGGGATGGGATGGGTTGAGCTGAGATTTTTGTATATGAATCTGTCATTGTCAGTTGTGAATGCAAGAGGATAGCACTACCAATGTGGGGTCGTCCTGTGAGAGATGGACATGAGGGTAACCCTGGACTCAGGACATGGGAGACATGGTGGGGGTGGCCGGTGAGCTAGTCGTTTACCCTTGATGTGTTTGTGAATATGTGGAAAAAGGAAGGAAATGAAATGTGAGAGATGGTTGGAAATTGATGATAGATTTGATGGATGGTTTTGATGGAATCGATGAGGAAATTGATGGATGTTTGATTGCTGAGAATACTTGAATGATGATAGAACCAGTAGGAGTCCACACTGCCACCTTGAACTGATTATTATCGAGTTCGGTATACATGGGGTAGATCACTCTGGCGGGGTGCCAGGGATTTGGAATTAGATCCTCATGTGGGAGAGGGTCGATGGACTCTCCATGGTGAGAGTGCGTCTGTGGTGGCCGGCAGTGATGGTGTGGATCAACTCCTAGGCGCCTTAATCATACACATAGAAATTATTACGTGGATTTTGTTTGAATGAATGAATGTGTGTTGATGTGTGTAGATGTTGTTGTTGAGAATTGTATGTGAGTTGCATGCTGAACTATTCTACCTATTGTGATATCATGGATGATGTGTGATGCTGATGCTAGATTAGAGAACTAAGCTTTGATGATCACTTAGACTGTTATAGGGACTTAAAACCGGAATAGACTAGGGTTGATCCCACTATTAATTATGATGTGCGGAGTGATGGGATAGCTCCTCGAGGCGTAGTTCAGCGCATAGTTAAGCCTAGTGGGTTCACTTAGTTTCATTAGAAAACTGATCACCCCTCTTCCCCCTTTCAGGTTCTCGTGGCTAGTAGGTTTTAGTGTTGGAGTTCAGGTGCGACGGTTGACTTCGAGGAGCTTGCAGTTAAAACTATGAGGTGAAGACTGGCGATATACTTGGAGTTGACTATTTATATTTCTATTTAGTTGACCATTATCATTTTGAGAATTTATGCATGTACTTTTGAGGTTTTATTGGATTTCATTGAATTTATTGGTTATTGGTTTTGTACACAAATTTTATATTTATTGGGAGGCCTCCTTCGATTTCCGTTAATCTAAACTTGGGGTTTTATGTTGATTTATGAGACTTTTCACCATTATAAATACAAAAATGAAACTATGTACCAAAATAAACATCTTTTGAAACTATGAACCAATATGGGTAATTTGAAGTTCTGCTAGGGTTTCTCTTTTCCTCTAGCGCGCCGTCCTCGGGTTTCTCGTCGTCATGTCCGCCGCGGTGGCGGTTAACCACCATTCCCCTGGTCCGACCCCTCAGGTGGCCTCGCCGGTCAAGGAGGTTAAGAGGGCTAAGACCCAGGCTGCGTCAGGCGAGCCTGGTCGGGACGCAACTCAAGTTGACCGTAGTGTGGATAGCCCTGTGCGTCATAATCATGTGAGACCTGGTGTCTCGTTCAAAGATACTATAATGGGAGAACAGCAAGGAAGTCAGGAAATCTTGTTCGAGGACTCGGTTTGGTCGGAAGAATCTGATGATGAGGGCGAGGATGATCCTCTCTGCCCGACTATTCGTATACCAAATGTTGATAAAGAAAGAGTCCGCCGCAAATGGGAGAAGTCTCTGATCCTACGAACGCTTGGCAAATCGTTCCCGCACGCGTTTCTGTCACGTAAGATTCAACAGCTTTGGGCACGGAAAGGTCGGGTCTCAGTTTGGGATATTGGATTCGGGCACTTTGTTGCTAGGTTTGATGAGAAGGAAGACTATACCCGAGCTTTCCTCGACGGTCCTTGGCTTGTGGGAGATCACTATGTGGTTTCGGAGGAGTGGCGACCTAACTTTGAGCCAGGCTACTCTCAGGTCAACACGATTCGAGCTTGGGTACGCCTGCGGGACTTCCCTTGGAGAACTTTGATGTCGGGATCTTGAAGTTGATAGGAGATAGGATTGGGGAAAACGGTCCGTGTTGATGGTACCACGCTGTTTGGCTCGCGGGGCAACTACGCAAGAATGTGTGTGGAAATCGACTTGCACAAACCCTTAGTGTCCAAATATCGTCTTCGTCGCCGAGTACGCCGAATTGAATATGAGGGTCTTCATGAAATTTGCTTTACTTGTGGCCGGTATGGTCATGGCAAGCAAGCATGTTCCCTTAACGCAGATACGGAGAAGCCTGAGCCGTCCGCCTCGTCCTTTGCGAATCCACTTTTCCAGGAGGAGAAGGACCGACCTGAATTAGATGAGGATTTTGGGCCTTGGATGCTTGCGAAAAAGAATGTGCGACGCCGCAACCCACCTAATCAGAAAAGTGCTGTCTCAAGTCCTAAAGATCGAATTCCTGAGTCGGGTAGAGATGGCTCCCGCTTCAATGCGCTTGAAGATATTGAGGGTGAAGAGGTTGTGACACCACGTCCTCATCAGGTGCATGCTAGTCAACCCCATGCAAATAGTACCATGCAACAAGTGGATGGGGTTGAGAAGGACAAGTTTGAGAGTCAATCTGCTTTTATTTCGGTGGAGCCTGTGGACTTGCCAAGTGGAGGCTCTACGGAACCCCCGAAGGATATGGGTGTGGAGCATGTAATAGTGGAGGAAGGTGATGAGAATTCTGAGAACTCGCGATCTACTAATGCTCCTGAGTCGGCGGAGGGGCGGACACGTAAGTCTAGGGAGCTGCAACGGAACTCTAAGGATGTGGTTTCCCATAAAACTCAGAACGTTTCGGTGAGTGGCTCCCAAAATATGAATGTTCATATGGGCAAAGATAAGGAGGCGAGAGGGAGCCATCCCAAATTGAAACTCTTTGGGAGTGGACCGAAGCATGGTAAAGTCAAGGAGGACAAGCGGGCCAATCAGGAGGGCTCGGGAGGTGACGGTGTACCCCAGTAGGTGGGTGGGTTCTCTGATTTTTTCTCATCTAATGATTAAAGTTTTCTCGTGGAACTGTCGTGGCGCTAGTCCATGACAATTTTTTTAGTGCTTTCAAAGATTATATGAGGGAATGGAATCCAGACGTGGTTATCCTGATTGAGCCGAAGGTGAGTGGAATCGTGGCGGATAGAACGTGTGGCAAACTTGGTTTTGAAGAGGTTGTTCGAGTTGAAGCTGTTGGGTTCTCGGGTGGCATTTGGGTTCTTTGGCACCCTAGCAAGGTTCAGTTTCGGGTGTTGGAAAGGCATAGTCAGATCTTACACTTGGAAGGTCATTGTGGAGGAACTGAGAAATTCATTCTCTCTGCCATCTATAGCAAACCTAACATGAGGGAACGTGGTCTGCTTTGGGATACTATTACTAGAATCTCGGCAAATGTGGCCGACCCGTGGCTTCTTGTGGGGGACTTTAATGCGATGCTTTCTATGTCGGATAAGAGAGATGGGGCGAACTTCAATCCTGTGGCTCACCAACCATTTATCGATTGTGTTAACATCTGTGGTCTTACAGACACTCGAACTTGTGGGCCTCGATTTACCTGGCATCGGGGTGCGACTTCGGAACGTTTGGATAGAGCTCTTACAAATGATTCTTGGCTGCTTCGCTTTCCGCACACAAGAGTTCGTCACCTTCACAGAGTTTATTCGGACCACCACCCTATTCCGGTGTGCTGTGATGATATTAATAGAGTTAGAGTGATCCGCCCTTTTCGTTTTTTGGCTCCGTGGCTGGTGCATGATAACTTCCGAGATGTGCTCACAGAAACGTGGCGGATTGATTCTGAAATTCCTGCTAAGCTCTCCCGATTATCTACGAGGCTTAGTAAATGGAACAAGGAAATTTTTGGGAACGTTTTTATAAGGAAAAAGGACCTCATTTCGCAGCTTGAAAGGGTGGAATGTCGTCGTGCCTCGAATCACTCGGATCTGCTGTTGGCGGAGGAGAACAGAGTGAGAGCGGAGCTTGAACGTACTTTGGCGGAAGAGGAACTGATCTGGATCCAAAAAGCGCGTTGTAAAATGGTGATTGAAGGTGATAGGAATACAGACTTTTTACCATAAAGCCACCCTCAGGCACAGGGCTTTCAACAGAATTCAGAGACTTCGAAACTCGGCGGGGGATTGGATTGAAGATGACAAGCAGCTTATGGATTTGGCGGTAAATTTTTTCACTGAGCTGTATACAGAGCCGAATTCCACTTTTGATGTGAACCCAGCGTTTTTCTTAGCTACTTTGGAGGCGAATCAAGTGCTTGACCTTGGGTCAGGTATACTTCAGGAGGAGATTATTGCTGCTATTAAGGACATGGGAAGTTTGAAAGCCCCGGGTAAGGATGGGTTTCATCCTGTGTTCTTCCAAAAGTGTTGGGATGTTGTGGGCAATGATTTGGTGAGCTTTGTTCAGAGAATTTTTATTTCCCCGGGTGCCCTGAGGTCAGTGAATGAACTGTTATTGTGCTTATCCCAAAGGTTACGAGGCCCACGCTTATCTCAGAGTTCAGACCTATTAGCTTGTGTAATGTTGTGTATAAGACAGTGGCTAAGTGTGTTGCTAACAGGATGAAGAAACTTATGCCTCAGCTTGTACACCCAACGCAGACTAGTTTTGTTCCAGGTAGACATATTACTGATAATGTGATCGTGGTGCAGGAGGTGGTCCATACCATGCATGCTAAGCGTTCAGGAAAGGGCATGATGATTCTTAAAATTGATTTAGCAAAGGCTTATGATAAAGTCCGGTGGGAGTTTGTGGTGGAACCCTTCAGGCTATGAAATTCCCGTCGAGCTTGATTAATATTGTTTATCACTGTATCTCGACCACCTCGTTTCAGGTGCAGTGGAATGGTGGCCTTTCTGAGAGTTTTTTGCCAAGTAGAGGTCTGAGACAAGGTTGTCCTCTTTCGCCGTATCTGTTTACGTTATGTATGGAGCGTCTTAGCAGTCTGATTTGTGAAAGCGTTAGCAATGGAGATTGGGAACCAATTTCGCTGTCGAGGGGAGGTACTAATCTTACTCATATGTTTTTTGCTGATGACTTAATACTTTTTGGCTATGCGTGTGATAGGCAAGCAAGTATTATTAATAGTATTCTTGAGAGGTTCAGCTTGATCTCGGGCCAAGAAGTAAGCAGGGATAAATCCCGCATCTATTTTTCAACCAATGTGAGGAGGCCTTTGCAGACGCAGATTTGCTCGATATTTGGAATGTAAGGGACGCAAGAGCTCGGGAGATACTTGGGTGTCCCAATCATTCACGGCAGAAACTCGAAGAATTTGTACCGGTACCTGATTGAGCGTATTGAGAACAAGTTGGCTGGTTGGAAGGTGGGGTCTCTCTCTTTTGCAGGACGAGTCTCTCTTGCTCTGTCCGCCCTCAATACCATACCAGCTTATACGATGCAGACTGCCCTGCTGCCAGCTGAAGTCTGCGAAGAGATTGACAAAAGAATAAGAAGTTTCATCTGGGGGGCGTGTAATGGTGAACGCAAAGTGCATTTGCTGAGCTGGGACAAAGTGTGTCAGCCTAAGGATCGTGGAGGCTTAGGTCTTCGGAGTGCTAGGGAGATGAACCTGGCTTTCTTGATGAAGCTTACGTGGGGTTTATTAAAGGACCCAGATGCGTTGTGGGTTAAGGTTCTGAAATCTAAGTACCTGAAGCAATCGGCAAATGGATTAACTCCAAAGAAAACGAAGCGGTGGTCTTCGTGTTGGAAAGGGATAAATGAAACTTGGCCAACTTTCACGGGCGGCCTTTGTTGGAGCATCCGTAATG
This sequence comes from Linum lewisii, assembly GCA_034768395.1. Lineage (NCBI taxonomy): Eukaryota > Viridiplantae > Streptophyta > Magnoliopsida > Malpighiales > Linaceae > Linum > Linum lewisii. Next base: position 63,216,107 of record CM068300.1, read on the forward strand.
GAAGGAAGACTAATTTCTGGAGAGAGCGTTGGCTGGATGACGGCAGTGTCATTGGAGATCTGATCCAACCTCCGCCAGGACAAGAGGAACTGGTCATTGCCGACTTTTGTGATGATTCAGGTGCTTGGGATGTGAGCAGATTGGCTGAATTGCTCCCAATGGACATTGTGAATTCGGTGGTGGGAATGACGCCGCCGTGCTCTAACATGGATGATGATATTCCAGTTTGGGGTTTAGAACCCAATGGAGCTTATTCGGTTAAATCGGGATATTTATTGGCTAAGAGCTTAGTGGATGGGGTGAGCTGTGCTATCTGGAAACAGATTTGGAATTGGAAGGGCCCCCAACGCGTGCGACAATTTATTTGGACGGCGGTGCATAATAGGCTAATGACCAACGCTGAACGACACCGAAGGCACCTCACCAATAATGTGGAGTGTGGATTATGTGTGGATGAACCTGAATATATAGATCATATTTTGAGGAAATGCACGTTGGCGAAGCAGGTCTGGGTTAAGACTCTGGCGATTACGGAATCAAATGAGTTCTTCTCTCTGAATCCCGAGAACTGGTGGAAGAAGTACATTAGCGATAAGAATGTCTTGCTTTCTTTTGGTTTACCATGCTGGTTGCTGTGGAAGAATAGAAATGACCGCGTCTTCGAAGGAAAGAGTACGAATTTGGTTGGAATTCTGGAACAGAGACGCTATTGGGTTAATATCTGCAATTCTGCTTACAAAGATGTTGATGGGCTTAAGCAGTGCCAGGGTAAGGAAAGAGTGCCTAGTATGATTTCTTGGGAAGCTGTTAAAGGGCAGGGCTATACGCTGAATACTGATGGGTCGGTGCGAATCTCGGAGCATAGAGCGGCGGCTGGAGGTTGTTTGCGAGATTCAGATGGTAGAGTGATTGACTGCTTTGCAGCAAACCTCGGAAACTGCTCGATCACTCGGGCGGAGTTAACAGGGGTGATCATCGGCCTTGAACGGGCTTGGAATTTGGGAATAAAAGAGGTGGAAGTGCAAACAGACTCGGCCTGCGTGGCCAAATTCCTTTCGGAAGGCTCGACTGGAATTCATCAACATGCGACTCTTATCGGCAAGTTCAAGATTATCTCTCAGAGAGATTGGAGGATCACAGTGAAGTTTATTTACAGGGAAGCGAACTATCTGGCGGATTTCCTTGCTAATAGGGGCCACGTGCTGGCGCTTGGTACACATACAATTGACAATTCGGAGAGTGGTATTTTGTATTGGGCTAAGTACGATCTTGTTGGGGGATCGGAAATTCGGAACATTTTTACTTAATTTATGGCGTATCTTCTACCAAAAAAAAATGAACCAATATGGGTATATTCGCCTAGGACCTTTTCAATTTAATTCGGTCCAACCACCTGAATAATGCGGTCCGCCTACGGTTGTACCGAATTCGCCCCAGAGCTAGGCGAATTCGCCCAACAGTTGTGCGAAGTGAAACTGATTGGGTGAATTCACCTAGCAGACCCTATAAAAACCCAACAGCCCCCATTTCCCACTCCACACCCCTTCTTCCAACTTCCCAAAGCCAAAGTAAGTCTTCTCCCCTTCCTATTTTTTTTAATTAGTAGAGTAGATAATTAATTAGTTTAGGAATGGTAGGTTAGAGAATTAGTTTAGGAATGTTAGGTTAGAGAATTAGTTTAGGAATGTTAGGTTAAAGAATAGTTTAGGATGTTTAGCAAGGTTTAGGTTAGAAAATTAGTATATGAATGTTTAGGTTAGAAAATTAGTATAGGAATGTTTAGGGTGAGAATAAAATTTGGGAATGTTAGGGGATATTTATTGACACCGTCCTATTTATCGAGACGAACGTTGTCTCCCCCACCGTATGCCAAGCCCTCCAATCCTGGACGATTCGCCTCCCCAGTACACATGGATCCGAATTCTCGTAAACTATTATGGTCGGGCCGTCTTTCGATGTTGAAAAACTCTTTCTAAACAGAAATAATTAGCAGTTTCTTTCGGTTTGGTGATATATAACCCGAATTTAGGTAGTTATTTATAACGATTTAAGTCAATTTAAAACAGGCGAATTCGCCCAGCTGGGAGGCGAAATCGCATGTCAGACTTTTGGATTCCCCGATTATTGGTCTGAACCGGTCAGGAATCAGATGGTCAGGAATCTTGGTCACGGGTCTATTTCGACCGGGACATAGGCGAATTCGCCTAGGTCCTGGGCGAATATACCCATATTGGTTCATAGTTTCAAAAGGTATTTATTTTGGTACATAGTTTCAATTTTTTATTTATAATGGTGAAAAGTCCTGATTTATGTGTTATTTTTCTCTAGTAATACTCATAACCGGTTCAACCACGGATTTCACCAGGTGGATTCGGGATGGGTGTTACAAATGGTATCAGAGCCTAGTTAGTTGCTGTTGTACTGGTGAGTTAATCTTTCTCCTCGAGGAGTAACTAACCCCATAGGGAGAAAGGATGTCACATCAGTACAGAACCGACTTTCCAGGGATTTTCACCTGTTTTAAAATGGGTGGGAAGTTTTGAAAGAAGTCGTGATTTGAACTGTTGGTATTTTCTTGAAAGGTCAACTGAATCATTTTAATGTCCTCCTGTAGTGAATCTAGTCAAGCAATGGGAAGCCGATCCACTAGGAATTCAGGGTTTGGAGGAGGAGCTCCTAGGTTCCAGCCGAGTTTGCTGAAGGGTTGGAACTTTGGTGAGTTCAATGGAGAAGTGGCTGATCCTGCGGTTGCGGAACAATGACTTAAGGAGTGTGAGTACAAGTTCCTGCAGATGGGACTTGATGAAGGAGTGAGGGTGCAGGCCATGACCTTCCTGTTTAAGGGTCATACATTGGATTGGTGGAAGTCGATGCTGCAGAGTCGGGTGGTTCCGCCAGAGATGGAGTTCGGTGAGTTTGTGGAGGAATCCGGAGATTAGTTTTGTCCAGATCTTTGGCGTAGGAAAAGGCTAATAAATTCATAGGGCTGGAGCAAGGTGAGTGAGAAGACTGCTCTCGCTTACTACATAGAGTTTACCTCCCTCTCTAAGTGGTATGACGAGCAGACTAACCGGGAGAGGAAGCTCATCAACAAGTTCAAGAATGAGTTGTGTGTGGAGATTCAGGAGGGTGTCACCTCGGCTGACATGAGGAGTTTGGTGTCGGTGAAGGCCGCCACCTTGGAGAGGGAAATGTTGGAGCTGAAGAAGAAGGATGAAAAGAAGAGGAAAACATCTGCGCAGCCTTCTCCTTCGGTCACTCATAGCCATCCGCTAAGAGAGTACATACATCTTATTTTGGTTTCAACTACAACTACTCAGTATTGAACTGAAGACCTTGCAGTCAAAATTCACATTCTTGGCCATACGACCTCAAATTCTAGCCGCATGTTACACTATCATTGTTTACATATAATAACATGCTTACCATTCTTTTAGTTTCTGAAGGAAGTCCGTAAACATTCGTCGCACTGGGCGGGAATTCCTAATATGAGGACCCTTTTAAGTGTCCTTATATAAGAATACTAATCTAGACCCTCCATTTATTTAGTAGAGATCTAATGGTTTATATGAAAATGAGTATTTGGATAATTTTCTTAATTGGTAAATAATTTTATTTAATTTTCATTTTCCTAATTTTAATATTAAAAAATTAACCAAACGGTTATTTTGTCATAATAGTAGATTCCTCTATTTGTCATGTCATCATCATTGGTTCAATGTTCCTTTTTATTTTCTGGAACCATTTATTTTATATATTTTGAAGTTCCATTTTATATTTCGGGCATCACCTCATTCTATTCTATATTTTTAGAGCCCAATCACATGATTTTCTTGATGGTAACAATTCTAAGAAGCAGCACAAAATCATTAACTTTGTACTAATTTATCAGTTCTAAAATTCGGAGAAAGTAGAACACACAACTTGGTACCAAATCACAAGTTCGGATCACGAATAGAAGAACAAGATTTTTAGAAGATGAAGATAAGATCCTATTTAGCTAAATCACATATCTATATTCTTTTGATTAACATACATACATATTGATATCTGGATCCAAATCAATAAACTAGTTAAAAAAATAGAAAAATAGAGAAAGTAAAAAGATAGATCAACAAGAAAGAAAAGAAAAGAAGAAAAAGAATTAACAAAATCGGCTACGAAGAAAATTGGTCAGGACGTGCCGTTTTTCTCATTGTTTCCAGAAATCGAATGCTTCTCTCACCTACGTATTCGACATTTCTCTTTTTCTCCGTAGTAAGATTATCATTCGGCGTCTCTCTTTTCCTTTGTACCATATCCAATCTGGACGACCATTGCTCCGTGGCAGTGGTGACGGTTTGGTTTGTGCGGCGACGACGATTTGGTTTGTGCAGTGGCGACAATTTGGCTTGTGTGGCGGCGGCGGTTTGGTTTGTGCGACAACGGCGGTGATTTGGTTTGTGCAGCGGCTGATGTTTGAGGAGAGCGGGCTGTCGTTTGGAGATCGGCGCGACAGCCATTGGAGATGTACTGTGGTCGGTTGATGAGAGGGCGACGACCGATTGGAAGTTGGCGGCGTCACTAATTAGTTTCCGGCGAGAGAGTATAGGAAGAGAGAGAATGACGGTTATATGTGATGAGTTTGTGTCAAAACCCGAATTTTTTACTTTATATGTCGTTCCCTACTTCCAATTTTACCCCTACTTTGTTCCACACCGTCAGATTTAGATCATCATCCAACGATACTAAAGGATGTCCTTATATAAGAACACTTAAGGAATTCTCACAATAGTATTTCCTACATTTCCATTTACTATATAATTCTAAACTAAACTCCTGTAATCATAAATTTTGGTTTAAAACTAAAGAAAGATTTGATTTTTTATTTGAATAAGTTTAAGTTGAATTTTAAATTACATTTATTATGACACGTAAATGATGACGTGGTAAAATGACCGAAAAAGTAAACTAATGAGTCATTAAGACTATTTTATAACCTGTTTCATAGTAATAGCACGAGATTAAAATTTTAGCGAGTTTGTAAGACCTATAATTCCCGAACATTTGAACCTAAAAAAGAGTAACCAAAAGATTACAGGTTAAGAGGAAACAAATTATCATTATCCCATAGAATAATTGGAAAATGGATAATAGGTCGAGAGGCCCTTATACTATTAAAAGATAACAAATATGCCATCTTATAATTATTTTGTGCAAAATACACCTCTCTAATTAGAACGCGTAACAAACAAACCCTCTTACTATTATTTGCACAAAACACACCCCTCTACTTAGAACGCTTAACAAAGAAGCCTGTCTGTTAAAATTTTGATAAACTTTGTTGATAAGTTATGCTGACTCAACCCGCAAGTTGTCAGATTTGACATGTCAGCAAAACGAAACGACGCTGTTTTGCCTTTTGGTTGTTTTTTAATGAGAAGAGAATGATATGGATTATCGAGTTTTGACGATTGGAAGATCGGCAGTGGAGATCTTGTGGGGGAGGTTGGGTGATTAAGATAAAAAAGGATAACGAGATGAAAAACCCTTCTAAGTAAAAATCAACCAAAAGGGAACACCGTCGTTTTGTTTTGCTGACATGTCAAATCTAACAACCTACGGGCTATGTCAACATAACGTGTCAGTAAAATCGTAACGAAGTTTATTAGAATTCTAACGAAAGGACTTCTTTGTTAGACATTCTAAGTAGAAAAGTGTGTTTTGCGAAAATAATAGTAAGAGGACTTGTTTGTTATGCATTCTAAGTTAATATGTGTATTTTGACGAATAATTGTAAAAGAGATAACAAGATCCTCTCAGCGGGCGTATTAACCCTCGGAAAAACAAAAGGACAACGCACGGTGGAGAGAGCGAGATAGAGAGTCAGAGAGCCAGAGAGGAACCGAAAGCTTTCGAAAAAGTTGGTGGGTCGGCGAAAGAAGAGAAAGTCATAGAGCTGTCGTCGATATAGGAAAATAAAGTTTTGTTCGCCGGAATTCTGAGCTAGATCGGCTCTGTTTAACAGAGGAGTAAACGGCGTGGTGGTGAAGGCCAATTTTACTGCGATTTCGTTGATAATCCACAAAGGAGGCTGATCTTTCAGGTATCATTTCTTCCATATGTCTTTTCTCTTCCAAAAGAATGGTCTAGGAGTTGTGAGCTGAGCGATCGATCACTGTTGGGTGCGGCGAAGGAGACCTGTTGTGAGGCTTCTTCGTCAGTTCGTCGATTATTTATTTTGGATATAGCTCCGATGGCGCTTAGGTTTTGAATTGTGCATCTGTATCAGAACTTCCGCTTCTGGCTAATCAGATTTTGACTGATTCAGATTTAGTGATTCAAGTGGTGAAATTTTTCGATGCTGTTAGTTGCGAGGTCAGACTTGGGATGGTTTTGTTTCGTTCCTATTGTTCACTTCGCAAGGGACACTTCGCACTAGGGGTGTAAGAGGGTTCACTTTAGGGTTAATTTTGAGGTTAAGCTTCATCTTTGATTACCAACATAGATGGCAGATTACTGTGATGAGCAGCTGAGTTTCTTTTGTTTTTGTATTCTGCATTTGCTTTAGATGTTCTTGATTTCCGCGGATGGGGTTTCTCTTTTCATTTCATCCTTTGCCAAATGGTATTGTTTGAAGTGCTGGTATAACTGCTTCCTATGTCCTTGAATTGTTTTTCATTGACCTTTCTTGGTAGTTAGTAATGTATTTGTCTTGTGAAGCTCTTGTTGCTAGAGATGTGAATATAGTTCAAATCTTCAGTTTGCAGTTGTTCTTTGTTTGCTCTGGTGATTCCTATGCAAAGTCTTGATTTTGCTTCTCTGTGATTCTGATAGTCTTTTGAGTCCCTACTACAACCTCCGCTGCAATCACACATTGAGAAGGCTCTTCCGCCCTATATTCCTCACCTGCACAAGCTATTTTTCCAGGTATACCTATGAAACCAGTTCGTGTTTTTATCTATTATTCAAGGACTGGAAGACAACTTCTTATGTTGTTGAGGTAATATTGTTGCTTTCTCAAGCTTAAGAAGGTTTCTATGAAGAGCTGAAATAATTTTGAATCAGATTGATCGAGGAACTTCCGGGTGCTAATTTCATCCAGATCAGTTTAAACCTTTTGTAACTTGAGAAAATGAGTGAAGTATTTGAAAGATTTGAACGCCAGTATTGTGAGCTCTCTGCAAATCTATCCAAGAGGTGCACTTCGGCTGGTGCACTTGATGGAGGTAAGAACTGTTAAAATTGCAATTGGAGTCACGTGCACTTTTTGTTTTGGTCGTCTTGCTGTTTATATCCCTGAAGTACATCTTGAACCTTGAAGAAGTATTGTGGCCATTTTGTTCCCGTAATCAAATTGTTGTTTTCAATCCCAAATTTTAAAGGAAATAAGCTCAAAATTTTTCATCTTAATCTCTTGTCGAACATTAGAATTCAAAACTATGGACAAGCTGGTAGCACTTAGCATTATTTTTAAACATCAGCTATGCTATTTTGAGACGAGCACTTCAATGCTTCTTCTAACTTGTGTTTTTATGCTTAGTTGTGTGTTAATTTGACCTTCGAAATATATGCTTATGGAATTAATGACCGTGTTCAATGGTGATAAATATCAACATGCACTCTTTTCCTCTTCCTTCCTTTCATCAGGACGTTGAGTTCACTGCAGTCACTTCTGTTTTTGTTATTTGGGTTTGCTTTCTTGTACAATAGAGTTTATGTTGTGTAGTTTCTTTCTGCTCTATTTAGATTCTTGAAAAGCCATTGCTTTACTTGATTGGGGATCATTTATCATGATGGTGCAGAGCAAAAGAAGCAAAAACTTGGTGAAATAAAAGCTGGTTTGGAAGATGCTGAGTCTCTGGTATCTTATTGATGACTTTTGACTTAGGTAGTATTTTCTGTTGCTATCGTGTGCCAGTGCTTAATCCATTTTTAATGACTTCCAGATCCGAAAAATGGATCTCGAGGCAAGGAGTTTGCCACCAAATGTCAAGGCTGTGCTTCTGGCCAAACTAAGAGAATATAAGTCTGATCTCAATAATCTAAAAAGTGAAGTTAAAAGGATTGCATCTGGTAACCTCAATGCTTCTGCCCGAGATGATCTATTAGAATCAGGCCATTCTGATGCATTGACGGTATGTTTAGCTCGTCTGCTTATATGCCTTTGAAGTTCCTTGATCATTAGTTAAATCTGTATGTAGCTCGTTAAATATTCCATTTCATTTAAACAACTGGTTAATCTGGTGTGAATGGTTTTCTTTGGTTATAGTAAGATCCATTCCAGCCATAATTTTACCTGCCAACTTCTCATTATCTTGATAAAATTTTGACAATGTGAATCACCTTCCTTAAACATCTGGAGCATGTGACACCCTGCAGGCTTCAGCTGATCAAAGGTCAAGATTAATGATGTCGACAGAGAGATTGAATCAGACCGATGGAAGGATTAAGGACAGCAGGAGAACTATGTTGGAAACTGAGGAGCTCGGTGTCTCGCTTCTTCAAGATCTGCATCAGCAGCGGCAGTCTCTTTTGCGTGGCCACGACACGGTACTCATCTACTACTACTTTCTTATTGAACTATCCTACATCTACTGCTCCGTTAAGGAATGTTATAAATTAATTATGAACATCTCTCAATAACTCGAGTTATCGGGATGCTATAGCTCTCTGTATGATATCAGAGTCTTCTCACTGTCCAATTTGACAGAGAGGTTCTAATATTGAATCATTTTAGTTTCCCATATAACAATTTCATTTGCGCAAAGCCTTATAGACCCATGCAAACTTCAATTCCCTTTCATAGGCATTGGTTTGAAGGTCGTGCTAGGAATGTTATATAAACTAATTAGGATGAACCTCTTCCAATAACTTGAGCTATAGGGATGCAGCGATTCTCTACATTCTCAATGTAGCATAGTTGTGCTTGATAACATGGCACATGTGTTTTTGTTCTGCAGCTTCATGGGGTGAATGACAACGTTGATAGGAGCAAGAGAGTAATGACGAACATGACTAGAAGGATGAACAAGAACAAATGGGTGATCGGTGCTGTTATCGCTGCACTACTCATCGCCATTGCCGTGATTCTGTATTTTAAACTTAGATAGAAAGCCAGCCAGCGAGTCGGGGAATACAAACCTCTCATTACGTTTTCACTAGGTGTGTTCCTAGGGTATCATTTGTAAGTGTTATGGAACCAGGTGTCTGTCAATTGCTCTGTCAGTGGTGTGAATCTCAGAGCTTGTTGCGACTTGCGAGTGTGTAATTCTGTCTTTTGATGTTTCTTGTACAAAATAATGCATCATTTGTTTCTGAAGCTCTAAATAATTGGTCATTAGATGAAGGCTCCAATGGTTGAAGAAATAATCAGAGTGATAAAGGGGTTGTTTTACAGATTAGATTTGATTTGGTTGACGGAATTGAGCTATTTCATGTCGCCATTAAATAGCCCTGACTCATGAGGATGACTGCATCCAAGTTAATTTTACTTCGTGTGGTGGCGGATGCTAGTGCGCACATCCTGTAGTCAATATTTTGCCGCTCCTCCTTCTACGACAATTTTGAGAGTATAACCATTCATCTACAACCTCCTTTGCTAACCTCCGCATCGTTCTTGCTTGTTGTCTCCATACTCGCGCATTACGTTCCCTCCAACTAGCCCATAGTACCGCACTGATCCACGTAAGAACGGTCTCCTCCTTCCCCTTTAAAGTCGTTGTAGCCTAGTTATGGAACGAGTCACTATTGTCACGATATCCCCTTACTATGTCATCCACTCTCTTTCCAACAATATTGTGCAAAGTCGCAATCCACCAAAATATGCCAGTTATTCTTCGGGTTTACTCCACACACTCCACAGTTCCAAGGGACTACCACTCCTCTTCGCTGTAATACTTCACGTGTCGGTAAAACACCGCTAATTGCTCTCCACAATACATGCTTCATCTTAGGCGGTATCTGCATCCCCCACAACCATCCCCACTCCCCTTCTGACGCTTCTGCATGCAAATGTGACGTTGATGTCATCGTCTCCATAACGAGCATGTACGCTGACGTAATCGTCTCCACAGTTTTCTTTTAATTCATCATCAAATGTGATTATTTTCTTTTTATGTTTCACAAATTAGACAAAGAAGATTATCTAATATTATCGAGCTTCTAACCTAATACTTTACTAACTCGTACCAATGGGACTAAAAAATAGATGCAATATTTGACCACTGACCAATTTGTACGCTTTCAAAAAAGAGTACAGGTAATTTTGAGAAAAGATATAGGTTCATGACCATTTTGTATAAACCAACAAGTTAGTGCCAAAAATGGGTAACTACCGAAAAATATCCAGGAAATTTAGGGATAGCTCCGCTCTTCCAAAACCCCAAATCAATCAATTACCGATTTCTCCCGACCCATCTTCACTATCTTCCTTAACCACTCGGCAGCCATCTCTGAATCGCCAATTCCCTAACACTTCTGCCAATCTCCGGCGACTCTGCCGTTCCCTGCCGCTGCCAACGCCGTTTTTATCTTCTACGATCTGTGCTTTTACTGTATTCTCTTATTCCTTGCCTTTGCTTATCTCTGAAGCGAAAAAGGCAAAGATGCCCCAGCTCCATCTCGTCGTACCTTCTTCTCGTGAACAAAATTCTCGAACGAAGTTCTTGTAACTTCAGACAAACAATCAGTTAATAAATTGAAGGATTAGGACTGGTTGAAATTAACCCAGGCTCTGTGATGGCTGAGAACGATCAGGAGAAGAAAGTGGCCGATAGGTATCTAAAGCGTGAAATTCTCGGTGAAGGTACCTATGGTGTCGTCTACAAGGCCATTGATACTAGGGTAAATACATCTAATTTCTCTTTTTCAGTTCTTCCCCTTGTTAGTCACTGTTTTTTCAGGTATGAAGCTCTTGATTTTGGCTGCTTAGTAGCAGTACCTTCGCATAGTAATTTGTAATTGAGCTGAAGTGAGAGTTACATTTGAAGCTGTATGAGATAATTAGGAACAGTTTGTGGATTATGTCTGCCTTTTCCTTCGATTCTCTGCTGGAGGATGAGTTTTTGAGTTTAGTGTTTAGCTGCTTGGTTAGCTTGGGTTGAAATGATGTGTGACTATAATGAACCCATCAGTAGAAACATGTTGAATTCCCTTCTGCTTTCTTGGTTGATTTGAATTCTGACCAGTAATGATTGTAATTTCTCTTCCCTACTACATTTATGTAAGAGTTTAGATTCAAGTAGTCGTAGTAGTATTTGTCTCCTATGCTGTTAGACAGAGAGAATACAGCATTACTACATGAGTTTCAACTACTGAGCTTGTCCTGGCGGGGGAACATCATTCATTACCTTATAAATGTAACTGCATGGACACGTTATGGATCCATATCTCCAACCGTATGCATTTGATTCGTTAATGTTGTATAACACAAATAATTCTTTCATTTACCTTCCAGGCTATATGAAGTTTGTGCACCTTCTCACTGTGTTAATCCATTAGATTGGTTCGTTTTGCAGACTGGACAGACAGTTGCAATTAAGAAAATTCGGCTCGGAAAGCACAAGGAAGGGGTGAATTTTACGGCTCTTAGAGAGATTAAACTGCTTAAAGAAATCAAAGATCCAAGCATAATTGAGTTGATCGATGCATTCCCTCACAAGGGGAACTTAAACCTTGTGTTCGAGTTTATGGAAACTGATCTTGAAGCAGTTATTCGAGACAGGAACATATTTCTGTCACCAGCTGATATCAAATCATACTTTCAAATGACACTGAAAGGTCTAGCCGTTTGCCACAAGAAATGGGTTTGCATAGGTGAAGACTGTATGCTTAAATTTGGGCTAGTCTGGGACATTAGTGGCTCAACCTTGTCTGAGTTTTCAGTATTTCCTCTGCAGGGACATGAAGCCAAACAATTTGTTGATAGGGTCGAATGGACAGCTTAAACTGGCAGATTTTGGTTTAGCTCGTGTGTTTGGAAGCCCCGATCGCAAGTTCACTCATCAAGTATGTTCGTTTTTCAATTTGTTTTCTGGAACTAAAAATGAAGTTGGATGCCAAACTCGTATCAATACAATTTTGATTTGACTCGTGTGATTACTTGTGAAGATATAAGTTTACAAGCTTGAACTTCTATTTCTCAGGTGTTTGCTCGATGGTACAGAGCACCTGAATTATTATTTGGGGCAAAGCAGTATGGTGCTGGTGTTGATGTGTGGGCGGCAGCCTGCATATTTGCTGAACTTCTCCTCCGCCGACCATTTCTGCAGGTACTAGTTTCTGTTCTATGCTGTTCCCTTGTCTTTTAGGATGGTTTGCTTCTTGTTGGCTAGTCCAACTAATTGGCTTATCTGCAGAAATAGCTTGTTTGTTCTCAACTGTCTCTGTGTGTTACCTCATTAGATATTGTTTGTTCTCTACTTTTGGATGTTACAAGTGTGTTCAAGTTGTAAGTAATTTAGCTGTAATCTTACTGCTACTTCAAGACTGAATGAGAGAAGTTTTTAAGCATCAGATTATTATAGCCTTTTAAGTCATATACTAAGTTGTGCAGGACCTTTAATAGCTTGTGGCCTCTTTCATTTGAAATCCAAGATTGATGCCAAGGGTTTGGTCTTTCAACAATAGTTAAGACCCTTGCACATAAATAGGGTCAAGTGATAAACTTTTGTGTAGCCAACAGACATTCTGGCCCCTTTCATCCCTGGACTGGTATATGCATTCTAGTGGATTATTGATTTTTCATTGGATGATACAAGATACTACTCTGACATTTAAAAGCTGGAATCTGATAATATTAATTTGGTTCGTTAAGCTGTTCATGTGAGTTTACGTGTTTACATTCTAATTCACTGTTTCTCTTTTCAACTTCTATAGGTCACGTTACCATCTGGCCTCAGCATTATTTATTTAGTTTGTTATTAATTATTATTCGAAATGCTTTTGCTCATTCAAATGTATCATTAATCCTTCTTCTGGTCAATTTGATCTCATAACTTGTATCATTAAGAAAGCTAAAAAGTATATCATTTTGATAATCTGCGCCTTTATCTACGTCGTGATGTGGCAGGGATCAAGTGACATTGATCAACTAGGAAAGATATTTCAAGCATTTGGGACTCCAACACCTTCTCAATGGCATGATTTGGTATACCTTCCTGATTACGTGGAGTACCAAACAGTTCCTCAGCAACCTTTGCGTAAGTTGTTTCCAATGGCTAGTGAGGATGCACTGGATCTATTATCAAAGATGTTCACTTATGATCCAAACTCTAGGATCTCAGTCCAACAGGCATTGGAACACAGGTAGGAAGCAGACTCTCATCTAGATAAATCTTAGTTGCTTGGTTGTACTAACCAATATCTGCTTTTCTGACAGGTACTTCTCATCTGCCCCTTTGTCTACGGAGCCAATTAAGCTTCCTAGACCTGCTCCCAAGGGACAATCTCTCAATAATAGGGTTTCAGATTTGAGTTCCCAGGATGGTCCAACTGTGTTGTCACCTCCAAGGAAGACAAGAAGAGTGATGGCAGAACGTGAAAGCTTTGATGTAAATGCTCACCATCTTGATAAGATTGATGAACATGGGGAAGTCAGACATACAACTGGTGGTACTTCGGGCAGGAATGATCCCTTGCCAATGTCGGTAGATCTTTCAGTCTTTGGAACGAGGCCTATGAGCAGACCAACAATTAACAGGTAGAACAATTCTCTGGATAGTTCCAGAATAATTGTACTATGGCATTTCAAATCTTTTGATTTATAGTTTGGTTGATAAATCTGAGTTTCAAGCAAGTTATTATATCCAGCAAGGAACTAACTTTAGATTTGTTACATAAAGAACGGAGAAATAAGTCTGGATGGCTTTTGCATGAAGTTTTTCTGTTTTTGGGTAGGCACTAAGGTTTTGAACAACAAAGAACATAGGCATCCATCGACCGAGTTGTATGCTCCAATACCGATCTGTGAAGCCTCCTCAATAAGAAGTTCGGTGGTTGACTTTCCCTCGTTACAAAAAAAACCTAGGTGTACAAATGAGAAACAAGTCATTGGAAGTTAGAACTCAAAGTTGGTGGTAGTGGTATCCAAGTTCATGAGAATATTGAGTAGTTTATATAATGTAGTAAGAAGCGTTCAACTTCACATGTGTAGATGCCTTGTTAATAGTCTTGATGAATTGATTATGTTGATGACTGTTTGCAGCATGTTTTTGCATCCACTTACATCTGAACTGAGGTTCTCTATGTACATCAATGCTGAAGGTATTTTGTATTTGCTGTGCAGTGCTGACAGAACTCATCTAAAGAGGAAGCTCGATCTCGAATTCCAGTAACCAAAGTGGCACCTTTGCAGGTTCCCGACCCGTCTCTATGAAGGGCTACTGCTACTACTACAGTCATTATATCTGCCACTCTATGTTACAGCTTCAAATTGTAGTTATGAGCAAGAACCTGCAAGATTACGAAGATGGGCATCGGCGATCTGAAGGTAAAACACATCTGGATGCCATCATCAAGCAGATTCTAACCATAATTCATTCATGAATCTTAAATTCTTTTCTGCAATGGCCTTATACTACAAACAGTTGAGATTGAGTGTGAACAAGTCACTTAATTGCGATGGAGTCACAAACCTTGTTTTTTGTGCCGACTCCTTGGAATGTACAATGTGTTCTGCTATCAAGTTTTGGTAATTATGATCCGTAACAAAGTTGTGCTGAGATTCTTGGGCTAAATTCTCGAGATGTTTTATCGATATCGAACACTATATCGGTTTACACTAGCCAAAGAGCTTTATTACATTACAGAGTTACAGTAGCAACCATTTACCATGCATCGATCTCATTTTTCAGATCGTCATCTTACTGACGAATTCTTCGAGTCTTTTGTTCGAAAGTCCGCCTTTCCTCACATTGGCTTGAGCCAATTCTTTCCACTTCAAAGCATTAGCTTTGATGCTGGCATCAGAGAGCAATTGCTCGACTTTATTCTTGAATTCGTCCCGGGTCACAGTCCCAGTCTCATCAGGATTCAGTTCCAGGCCAACCTTCCAGCCATAGCAGACACAAGTCCTGATGTAGTAATGGTCTCCACGGTATGGCAGGCAAAGCATTGGAACCCCAAAGCTTATCCCTTCCACGACCGAGTTCCAACCACTATGGGTCAAGAAACACGCTATTGAAGGGTGCGCTAGAACCTTCTCCTGAGGTGCCCATTCCACGATTTTCCTGATGCTGCCTAGTTTCTCTCTAAACAATGTGCCCATATTGTCATTGCCATCGTCGATGAGATCTGATCGGATGACCCAGAGGAAGGGTCGTCCCATGAGCTCGAGTCCGAGTGCTAGCTCTATTACCTGAGCTTGGTTGAACTTTGTGGTGCTGCCAAATGCAATGTAAATGACCGAACCAGGAGTCTGTGCATCGAGCCAAGCTAAGCATGTTGAGTCCTCGGACCAAAGGTTACCGATGGCTTGCTGGCCACCTGAAAGCAACGGACCTACAGGTAAGACTCCTGGGAGCAAGGCATCTGCTGAAGGGTCGAGTTCCGAGAACCAGTTGCATATGACCCAGTCAGCAACCGGTATGGTCTGGTTCACGGCGTTGATGGCGTGGAACACCATCATTTTCATGTACTCGTCGCTTCCTTCGGGGATATTCCACGTGAAATCAGGACTCTTGAGTAATGGCAGATTCGGGGACAATTGGATCTCCTCGTCTCGTATGGGGCTACCTGCATCCACACAACACGAGTCAATCCAATTACACTGTTAAATTTGGAGTACTAATGCTTCCGGATTGACTATCCTCGAATCTCGAATGCGATTCTTACCATTTCGAGGATCGATGATTCCAGATTGAATGAGGCTAGGTATCTTCAACACCATGGACAGATTCCCCGGGGACGAGACAAAGAAAGCAGCAGTCTTGATGCCAGCACCCTTAGCAATCTCCGTAGCCCACACCACAATAGAATCAGCAACAACGCAGCTAATCTTTTCGTCCTTAGCCACGAAGTCCCGGAAGTGAGCAGGCATTACTCTGGAGATGCTTTGACCCACTTCGACCTCGTCCTTTCTCTCATGGTCGATAGGCAACCCGTCTGGGGCAGACACTATCTCGAAACGATGGTCTTCCGCAGCAGCAGCGTTGTTCATTCGAGAATGAGCAAAATCGGTAGTGAAGAGCGTGACTTTGCCTCCGTGGTTGACTAGCTGGTGAGCTAGCTTCATCATCGGCGAGGTGTGCCCTTGTATTGGGTACGGTACCAGCACGAAATGAGGCTTACTGCTGCTGATGGTCTCCATTGATGTAATGCTAGCTGTGAGCTTTGCTATTGAGTTTCTTTGTTATATAATGAAGAATTGTTGCCGTGTTGTACTGAATTATACCCTCAAAATTTGCAGCACAGACCTTTTGTGTGAACCATTTTGCAAAAAAAAAATATAATAACTGCCATATTAGTTACTCATTCAAGTTTCATGATTAGTTTATTCAGGCCATAAAATTTCCATTTTCCACGTTTTGCTCAGCAAGTATTTTCCTTAATAAAACAAAAAATGAAATCCGACCTACCGGATTCGAACCAGTGACCTAAGGATTTGCTGTTACACTACAGTCCTCCGCTCTACCAACTGAGCTAAGGTCGGTTTCTGTTGGATGTCATGCAAACATCAATAAATTCTTTTGTTTACGTTTTCGTCATGCAAATAACTATCATTCCATATATGTTTACGTTTTTTGTGGAGAGATTTGTTAATAGAGGAGTGATTTAGGGGTGATTTGGTTGATGGAATTGGACGGGTTTAAATTTTTGGCCTGCTGAGAATTGTAGTGTAATTATTTGGATCAATTCTCAGTGTGCTTCTAGGAATTGAAACTCAATTTCATCAACCAAATGACTCCTATTTTATTAAAAAATATCACTTATTGAAAGTGATGCATTTTTTCTAATCTTTTGTGTATGGATAGTGATGTCTTCTACTACATGTTAGATGTGTCATCCATGGCGGAACTAGGGGAGCTGGGGGAGTCCCGGCTGCTCCAATCCTGTGTTATGAAGTGTAAAAATTTAGTATTTTTAAAGTTTGGCGTCGTGGTATTTCAAGTTCGGTTTCTCCACTATGTTGTTTCTGTGAAATGTTGTATTAATTTTTACTTAATAGTTACTCATAATCAACTTATAGTATGTAATAATTTATTTAGTATTAGATTCATGAAAAAATTTCCACTATTATCTAAATTTTAAGAATTTTTTTTTTGGTGACACCTCTTTTTGATTTAGAATTCGACTTCCCTGGTATATCAATCCTAGTTATGTCATTGTATATCATAGCTCATTGGTTAATTTATGGAGCCGTTCATTTATGGGCTATAACAACGAGCCAATAATGACATTTAGATATCTCAAGTAAGAGTTCGATACACAAATCAGTTTGAATAATATTTTAGGTATAAGATTTAGTATACTCATCTATCTAACTAGAGTTATCAATAATAAAAATGCATATCCAAAGTAATTATGCAAAAACAAAATGTAATCTCCACTAGGATTATATTGTTATGCATAATTACTTTGAATATTGATATATGATTCTCATTCAACACTAATTTTTGGATTCGTGACATAGATATGAATTTGTATTTGAATAGGTATAGATTTGTTTCCTGATTAAATTTTAATTTGTATAGATATATGTTTGAAATGTAACATATTCGTACCATTACTACCTAAATCTAATAATTTTCAATAAATAAAGATATTATATAATTACTATTGTTAAATAAAATTTCCGACCAATAGTTGAGGTCAAAACTAATTTGATATTAAAGCAAAATTTACTCAACTTCTATTTTTTCCATTCTTATTCTTCTATTTCCAACTTCTAAAAAAAAAAAAAACAATATCAGTTGAATCTTATAATGGTGATAAGATGAAAAAAAAAATCCATACCCACAAGTCCCCTAAAACTATCCAAATTTGAAACCAAAAGTCTTAGATATTCAAAACTATCCCCTAAATATTTAAAACTGTCATTACATATTTAAAAATTATTTTATAAACTTGTAATATGTGAACTAGATTGTCCCTGGCCCGTTGACCAGCTTGTTATTCTAAATTCGTTGAATATTTTTATTGGTTTTATAATTGTTTATAATAATATTTTCATTTCAAACTCAAAAATAATAATTTTGATTTAAACTCCAAAGTTGAAATATATTTTTACTCACCATCATATCTTGTAAATACCACATATGCTAAAATCTAAGTAATCTAATTTTTATTTCAATAGATAAATGTTGTTTTTTTTGTGTGACAAATATAAATATTAATTTTGAGAGCTAGCATAACACTCTCTACTCCCCGACAAATCAACATTCATTCTCCTTCAAGATAAATCTAAAGTTGATTGACTCTTTTCTATTGTTTCATGGTTAGGATTAGCCAGAATCGAATTAGATTATCATCATTGTTCCATTGAGTAAAACCAAGTTCATTGTCTCCGTATTTGGTTGTATCTCCTGTGAGGTGGCCTCCCTTGGAACGTCATGTGATGAACACCTGAACTGATTGAGACCACTGGAGGTAATTCTTCTTGTTGAATTTTCGGATAACAATACTCTAGAGATCGGATTAGATGCTTTGTTGTTGTGTCGTTATCCATTATCCCTGAAGCAGTGTGCTCAAAGGTGGGTGAGGTTTTACAGATTTGAAGTTGATGATTTAAAGTTTGAGGTTAGAGATGAAAGAGAAGAGTGTTCTTCGTCGGAGTTCATCTCCGAACGAAAGAGCTATAAGCAGCAGCGAAAAAACCAAACTGTTTTATACCATATTAAATTTAGAGAGTTTTATGTTTGCCGAGAAATACAAACGTATATATACAACTCTAGAGAAAAAATAGTACTACTAGGACTAGGAGAACCTATTAACCTAAACTACCTTAATTAGGAAAACATCCTATTTAACTAAACTATAAAAAACGAAAATAATAAAATATTTCAACACCTATATTTTGTGTTTTGTCTTATTGTTTTTTTTTTGTATTTTGTGTTTTGTCTATTTTTGTGTTAACTCTTAGTATATGTTTTTTAAATGATTTGTATGTTTAGATTTTGGATAATAAATATCTAGTTCGTTGAAGTGTTTTTGTTAAATTTTGTAAATACAATTTACAGGATTTTGATATGAATTTGGCGAGAGTTCTTTTTTACGGCATTGCAGACATCGCGCGCCGTTCCACAGCGCTCTGCGAGGCGCTTTTATATGAATCTCAGGCGCTCGTATGACGCTCTATTTACTATCGTCAGACGTCGCTCCAGAGTACCATGTCATGTTCTCACAGTCGACGTTAGCGACCGATTTTGGTCTCGCTGGGAGCTCATGATAGTCGGCCTTCACTCCCGTGTGTAGCACGGTATATCTACAGGTCAGGTGGCACACCCATACTACGGCCTTATTACTGTGGGTACATGTGTAGTTGCACGCTACATGGTTACCCACAACTATTTTGTGGATAATATGTTCTATTGTGGAGGAGAAGGTGATCAAATCACCGCTGCACATGTTGTGGATCAGAGAGTTTTACCTGATCAGTGGGAGTCCCGGGAGAACGTGGTTCTTATATAGTCATCATATGATGATTATTTAGTACGTCTAGTTACTTATTATGTCGACGACAGAGTGTATATATATCGTGGTTTGTATCTTGTTTAGGATTATCATTTCGTTCTTACTCCCAATCACTACAAAAAAAGCAGGGGTTTAGCGTCGGTCGGACGCGCGTTATGGCGTCGGTCGATGACCGACGCCATAAGAATGATGATAACATTGGTAGAATTGCCATCACTACTGATATGTGGACTGCCACTACTCAAAAAAAGGCTACATGTCTGTGACTGCTCATTACATAGATAACAATTGGCGTCTACGAAGCCACATGCTGCGATTTATTTATGTGCCAGCACCACACACAGCTGATAATTTGGCGGATGAATTAGTGAAGTGCATGTTGAAATGGAATGTCGATGGCAAACTATCATCTGTCACACTCGATAATTGCAGCACAAATGACAAGATGATGGAGATTATTAAGTCGAGATTAGTCGCCTCTTACTTGTTAAAGGGTGGAGATCTATTGCACATGCGTTGTACTGCTCACATTCTCAATCTAATTGTGAAGGATGGGTTGGATGTGTTGAAGAGCGGAATTGAGAAGATTAGGGATAGTGTCATATATTGGACAGCAACCCCTAAAAGAGTAGAGTTCTTTAAACAAGTTGCGAAGCAATGTCGCAATTCTAATGACAAAAGTTTGCAGGATGACTGTCCCACTAGGTGGAACTCTACCTACGTGATGTTGTCGGTTGCCTTACTATACAAAGATGTTTTCTTCAGGCTCAAAGTATGCGAACCTAGTTACTCTTCTTGTCCAAGTGAGTCGCAGTGGGAATTTGCTGCAGTCGTTTGTGACAAATTGAAGATTTTTAATGACATCTCGACATTGTTCTCTGGATCAAATTACCCTACCGTCAACCTCTTCTTCACAAAGATTTGTGAGTTGAGTGAGAAGCTTTTTGAATGGCGTATTGATTCCGACCAGAGGGTAAGTAGAATGGCAGAGTTGATGTGGTTGAAGTTCTCGAAGTACTGGATGGATATACATGAGGTTTTGGCCGTAGCGGTTGTACTCGATCCTCGTTGCAAGCTAGTAATGATTGAGTATTGGGAACATAAGCTAGCCCGCACCCCGCACAGAATCAGCCATGAGAAGATCAAGGAATTGTTGTCCGGGCTGATTCAGGAATACCAAGCAAAAAATGTGCCCTTAAATGAGCATCCCACTAGTGAAGCTATTAACCCCACCGATGATGATCTTGACTTTGCCTTATATGTTAGAAATAGGAAGAGGTTGAAAACTACTCCTTATCAAACTGAGTTGGACAATTACTTGAATGAGGAGATTATTCCCAAATCTCATGATTTTGACATCCTGGTGTGGTGGAAAATGAATGGAGTGAAGTTCCCGACATTGCAAGCAATGGCTAGAGATTTGTTAGCTATCCCAGTAACTTCGGTCGCCTCCGAATCTGCCTTCAGTGCTGGTGGAAGGATATTGGATCCACATCGTAGTAAGCTTGGTCACGATGCGGTGGAAGCCATGTTGTGCACGAAAACATGGGTTCACGATGAGTTAAGAATAGGTATATTTTAGAAATACTTTTAAGTTTTATACTAAACATACTTTGGTAAATAGGCCATGCAAGTATATAGTATATACTGTATATTTAACTATTATTGAATGGGTTTGACTTAGATTCGACGATCCCTGCTAATCAACTCGAGGGTTGTTTCACGGAGATTCTTGCTAGGTTGGATGAGGAAGAGGAGAATGTTGATGCAACTGGTGTGTATTTTCAGCTTCGTAACTTGAGTTTCTAATTTTCTTCATTCTTATCATTTGATTAATTGTTTGTGTTTTCTATTTTGCTTGTTGCAGATAATTGATTCCAAGACATATGGTTGACTTGACGAAAGTTGTGATCATCACGTCGTTATGTTTTAAATTTATTTTCTTTGAACTCTTAGTATTCGCAATTTTGGATGTTAATTAGTTATTATTAAACAGAAGTATTTGTGTTATTATTTTGGAATTTTAGATTTTTAGTTTTCGTAATTAATTATTTGGTTAGTTGTTTAGTATTTCAGAATTATTTTTTATTAATTGTGTCACTTAATAAGTTAGTACAAACTAAATTATAAGATAACTTAATAAGTGTTACAATTGAAATAACTAATTATTTGGGCCACTAAGACCCATAATTATGCAGTCCAATTGAGTTTGGAAGCAGTTGGGCTGTATTTGGATTCGGATTTGGGCCGCAAATGTTGGGCTTCACATTGGGCCGGGTATAACCGTTGGTGCCCGGCCGCCCGTCGGCCACGGTCACGGTAAGGAAAACAGAACCGACAGGACCGGGTAGGGCGGTTAAAAAAAACCGGCCAAATATTAGGGCGGTTATTGGTCCGCCAGATAACCGGGCCGACCCGGCCGAATGACACCCCTAACCGACGCTAAATTTAATAACGTCGGTCGACAAAACCGAGCCAGATGTGGTGACGTTAAAATTTAGCGTCGGTTTTAGGTCGACCGACGCTAAGACACGGACCGACCGACGCTAAATTTACTTGGAAATCACAAAAAAAAAGTAGCTGCAGTAGCAGCTACTTCCTTCTTCTTCTTCTTCTCCTCTTCTTCTTCTTCTTCTTCTTCTTTCTTCTTCTTCTTCTTCTCCTCTTCTTCTTCATCTCTTCTTCTTTCTTCTTTCTTCTTCTTCTTCTCATGCGTCCTTCTTCTTCTTTTCTTGCTCCTTCTTCTTCTCTTCTATTCTTCTGCGTCCTTCTTCTTCTTTCTGATTCTTCTTTCTTCTTCTTCTTCTCTTTTATTCTTCTTCTTCTTTCTTCTTCTTCTTCTTCTCCTCTGTTGCTTCTTCTTCTTGATCTGCTGCTTCTTCTTCTCATCTGGACACAGAAAAAAGAAGAAAGAGTTAGGGTAGAGACAAAAATTGAGGTTGAGAGAAAAAATTGAAGATGAAGAAGAAGAAGAAGAAGAAGAGTTTGGGAGATTGGAGAGGAAGAAGAAGAAAAAGAGAGGTTGGGAGATTGGAGAGGAAGAAGAAGAAGAAGAAGAAGAGACGGGAGGGCTGGAAGAAGAAGATAGGGAAAAAGAGAGAATGGAGGCGGCGCATAGGGTTTCAGCGTATTTAGGGTTAGTATTTAGGTCGGTCGACCAAACGACCGACGCCAAAACGCGAGATTCTATTGCGTCGTCGACGGTCGCGCCTTTTCGACCGACGACTAAATACTTTCGTTTCGACGACGCCAAAACGCTCTTTTTGTAGTGAATAGTTTTTTGGTCTTAGAGTTTAGGTTTATTTAGATGGTGCAATTTCACCTTTACAGCTAATAATAAGTTCTTATCACAAGGTGGAAACAGTGCACCTTAGTCTAGCTGCTTACTTTTTGTTTATAAAAATACTAAATTTATAAAACATTAATTGTTTTCTTGGACTTGGGATAATTAAGCCTCTAGTTTTTTGTTTTGATTTGTAAGTAATTTTTTTTGTTACTTTTTGGGTGAGGGGATAAGTGATGAAAAGTATTGGTGATTTTGATTTTGTATTTTCACACCCGAACTTTCATTTGGAATTAATATAAATAAGATAAGATAGAGATATATAATTTGAGAAATTTTTTCCAATACTAGCCTACTAGGGTTATTAGGAAAATTAATTCCCAAAAGAATGTACTTCTTCGTAAATTCCAAATCTAAGATAAAATGTGCTGATTAAGCATTGAAATCTCCAAAAAAATTAGCGATATACGTTTGACATGTTATAAATGATATTATCGCTTCAACTATTGACGACTTCTCTATTCATAATGTTAGACTTATGGTTTCTTTAATGTTTTTTGTTTTCTTGTTTTTTTTTTCTCCTTTCTTTGTATATAATATATATCTATAATATAATATAAGAAGAAATATGATTATGAAGTTAACACTTTAGTTTTTTTTTAATTTCCTCTATTCTCTATAATTCTAAACATATGAAGAGAGAAGTTGCCAAAAGTTAAAGCGATAAATTATTTAATATCATTTTGGCGATTTCAATACTTAGTCAACATGTTTTTACCTTAGATTCGGAATTTACCGAAAAAGTGCATTATGTTGAGAATTATTTTTTGTAATAAAAATATTAAAAACAATGAACCCAATACTAAGAATAGAGATTTTGATTGTGTTTTGTTTAGCTAAAAAGGAATTAAATTTGACACTACAATTGTTTTTTCTCAAATTTGAATATTTTAAGATCATATATTATGACTATTGCTTATTCTAATTCAATTATAAGTAGTTATTAGGTTGAATCTTGACCTAACATTTAACCAAAATAAAGGAGTGTAACTATGTAAGAGCCGAATCAGGCAATTACTAATTTTTGCATGAAATTTCATGCTCGATATTTGGAGGGGAGTCATCACTCCCCCCTTTCGCCTGGTGTTGCATAGTTATAATTTTTTTCCCAAGAAATATACACACTAGAAAATAAAACTTAGAAAAATAATAAGAAAATTAGAATATCAGTGCTAACATTTGATTAGTACATCATATATATGATTAAATGCAAGTATTTTCATGAACTATCAAATAGCAACATATCTGCATATTGGTGAAATTGAGATAAGGATTAACATAGAAAAAAGTAAACATGTCGAATCATTCAAACATCAATAACAAGCTAAGCTCCACTTCAAACATAAAAAAAATTTGAGATATTCATGAAAAATTGTTACGATATACCTTTTCATTAAAATAGTAATGATTCTTAAGGTAAAAGTAAAAAGAAAATGTTAAAATAACTCCGACCTACCGTATTCAAACCAGTGACCTAAGGATTTGCTGTTACACTACAGTCCTCCGCTCTACCAACTGAGCTAAGGTCGGACACTGATTCTTGTGCACCAAATTTGCATTCATATAATTTAGGAAAAAGTCAGAAAACTAGAGGTTGGTCAAGAATAACTTGCTATCAATCATGTTGTAAATTCAATACATGTACATTTCTTTCATTGAGTTGCTGACTAGTGAGAAGTGTTCTTAGCAGCCTGACTCCTGTTTTACTGTGGATTATTGGTTCTTAATTTGGTGGGTTTCATGACATTATACAATGTTCTGATCTTCAGGCTAATAAGGACATTTGGATATCGACTTATCCAAATTGATCCAGACTCTAAATTAGAGTTGCGCTTAATACAGGAGCCGAGGGATTGTAGACGAACAGAGCAAGTCAGATTTTGAAGGAGACCCGACCCGCCTTGGTCCGTCACCCTAGAGGGCCCATCAAACTTTAACTCATCTTTTGTAGAACCAATAACTAATAATCCATCAATCTCTCTATTGAGCTGCTCGAGTACCAATTTTCAAAATGATTACTAAGGTGTTTTTTACGATTGAGGTGAACAGCATGGACCCAAAAAAACAATTTCAATTACAGAAATGACAAAGTCTATCCAATGAACAACCTGTCCCAAACTTGTACCCACCCAGAACATGACGCCAACGATACCAAAGATCACTACGATGAACCCATCATAATCGACAGGCATATCCTCCGGCACAACCATCAGCAAAACATAGGGTTTCACAGTGAGATTTACACCACGATAGTGAAGTGGTACATCAACATTCTATTTCGTATCGTCCGCGATGGAACATTTGATGAACCGATAATATGCAAACTGTCCTGTCAAGGACAAAGCTCAACCCTTTTGACTGTCTCGCACTCAATGCACCCACACAAACGAATACCAATTTCAGACAAGCATGAAAAATTCAGCTTCCAACAAGAATCATAAGAGCCCGAAATTCAGCTTCCAGCTGCCGATTTCCACCGTAAAGCAAGAACATAACAGGACTTCAAAAGAGTGGGGAACTTATATGCCCCACGAAGACAGAGATCGCCATTCGCAGGAAAAGGAATACACAATGATTGATGTTTTAACCATCACCACTATTACAACATCAGCCAAACTACACAGTTTATTATTCTCCCGACTGTTGGCCAACAAAATTTGAAGGGGAAAGGAAGCTACTACAACTACTGGTACTAGTACTAGTACTGCTACAATCCTCTCTTTCTCTTTCTCTAATATACAGAATCAACAGTCAAAATAATAACAATACAAAGCCTACATCAACCCTAAATAGTAAATAGTAATTACCCCTTCTTCCTCTATCCATATACTACTATCTGATTTCCTACTTATCATCCATCCAGAACTGCTATGCATTAGTTGCAGTAACCAAGAAAAGATAAAAGAAACAGCTAGAAAAGAAAGAGGATCAGCATGGCATGTGAGAAGCATAAAGAGAGAAAAAAAGACAGACATGTAATTTAATTAATTAATTTTTTTATCAGAGTGAAAGACATTGTACCCTGTCAGGGATATTCCTAGGAAACGGTAACTGCTGTAACATATCTCTGCAGAAACAACTTTTGTGCATTCGATGACGATGATGACGAAGACGAACAACTGTCTGCTGCTGCTGGAGATGGAGATGGAGCTGATCCTCCCCCGGTTTGGCCTGGTCCGTGGAACTTGGCAAACCGGTTTATGACTGAGAACTTCTCCAAGTCTTCGCATTCCACTCTCAAGTCTAGGATTGACATGCTCCTGTCCAACCTGTTTATATACAAGAAAACGATAAATGTTGCGACAGAGGTACTGGTCGTCATCCAAACTACGCAATAAACACTTGAGCCAACGTGCTCCCAGTTAAATTTGGAAGAAGCACAGTGCTGACTTGTCTTGGACCGTTCAATTTTAGATTCTAGGACGTGTATGCTTCCCATTCTAAATGTCAGCACCATTACTGAACCATCCAATAAAGGGACTGATTCAAAACTACGTAGATGAGTAATAGAAGGACCTGTGATGCAAGCATTGACACAGAAACGGCCCTAACTAACTTAAAATTTAAACATCTCTTTTTTTAACGGAGCATAGATTCAAAGAACCGAAGGTACAGCCCATGTGGAGAACCTGTCCTCCATCACAAGACCAGATAGATTCAAAGAACCTCCTTAGAACATGATAGCTACAGAATGACACTGAACCATCTATCGAGAGACTAAGGGGAACAAATGAGAATAGCACGATTAATAGGAAAAAATAAGGCCATTGAATGCCACACTTCAACAATGAGTCAGAAAAAGCAACAATCATATCAAGGCATACTAGATGCAGAAAATGTAACAAATAAGTACAATATTTCAAGTCACTAAATGCTGAACTGAGGAGAAGATGAAAGTACCTCAGCAAGTCACTTTCAACCTTCTTCGTTTTACTGATGAGAGCTTCCATAACTTTTGAGAAGTACTGATCACTTGCACTTTTAGACAAGCGGAGCTTCTCAGGATTTCTACGAAATGAAACGTTTGGTTAAGATGCTATAAGAAGGGTAGGTACTTTTCATGTGAAACATTTCATATGCAAAACTGGCAGACTTCAGAAACTAAGTGAATAAGGGTACTTTTCATGTGAAACATTTCATATGCAAAACTGGCAGACTTCAGAAACTAAGTGAATAGGCATCCTTACATGTTCCCATTGTCGGATGGTGGGGAACTGTCGTTTGCAAAACCAGAGAGTGAACCACACACATCTCCTAGAGTCGACCGGGCAATAAAATGAGCAGCACTCTCGTATTGCGAAATTGCATCTGCTGACATAACCCATGCTGGTGGAGGATGAAGCAGCAACTGCATAAGCTGTGTCGTCAAAATTAGTCTTCTCTTTGATCTGAGAGCTGGCGGCCCATCATTTATAATTTCAACATCATCTTCCATCTGTCATCAGAAATGAGGCATTAATAACTAAATTTTCAAAGTCGCAAAAATAAGTATCTAAAAACGAAGAGATACAGGAAAATAGGTACTGTAAATGATATATATGTGGAGGTCATTATTGTTCACAACACACCTTCTCGCTCAAACGATTAACAGCCTTGGCCCATTTCACTTCTGCCATACTGCAAAAAATAAACTCTGCACATGTCAAAATAGAAATATGGAGAATTCGAGAACAGTCAATACTAATAGGCAACATCAAGCGGAAAGTACTATTGTCTATTTATCGACAAGCTTTTAGCAAAAGTAGTATACAGCAATCAAGTCATTACCACCTTATGTTCTGGAGCCTCTGCGGAATCTTAATCATTTCTTTATGCCACGGGACAAGATCACATGTAGCACTCTTGCGCTTCTTTGGCCTTACAACAAACAGACTCATATCAACTGTCGGGGGCCGTGACAATTGAGGAAAAGAAAACTCCTCACTTGCTATCAGAGTTGAACTTCTCTTTACAATGCCATGCTGATACGCATCACCAGAAATGGTTGCAGCCTCTAATGAGCTTGGAGTAGGCAGTCCATTAAAGGACCTACCAGCACTAAGAGCTAATTCTGCATGCTTCATCGCAACAGCTTTTCCAGGATCATATTTGGATAAAACCTGACCATGTTTGAATGTGCCATACTGATTAAACCATGAAGGAGCCATCTGAGGACTGATCTGAGTATGTTCACCTCTACCAGAAGCCGCATTGTTGCTGTCTGCAAAATTTCTATAATTGTTCCCATTAAACCCATGCATATCATTAGAAGGTATATTTTGATGCTGTTCATCTGTTTGTCTCCCAGAAAAACTAACTCGTTTATCATCAAGAGAACTAGGAGCATTGTTCAGTGATGCACCTCTGACCATGTTTGTTTGTCCATATAACTGCTGTCTGCCATCAGAAGCTGCTAACTGTTGGTCGAGGCCACCATCAGAACCTTTCAGTCTCTTCAAACTCCGACCACTTGGATCCATTTCCCTATTGTTCACATCCTGAACCTCATGCAGCAATGCGTAGTTTTGATTCAAAGGAGCATTGGGTCTTAAAGAGCGTCCAAAAGCTGCAATGTCCATTTGATTGCTACCAGGGCTTGAAGCATACAAGCTGCTAACACGATTTACAATAGAGTCTTTCCCTTGCAAGGGACTCATCGTCTTCTGTGAAAAATCATTAACCAGTGGTGCCTGCTGGCTGTTATCTTTTTCCAGTTGTTCTTTCCTTGTGAAATCGGGATTTGTAGAAGTTGCACCAGATGCAGATGGACTGTTAAATCTTCTCTGTGGATTTTGGTATTCCAGTTTCTGTGACCAATTTGTTTCAGTAGTGCTGTTTGATTGAATATTTGACTCAAACACATTTGGCAAGGCTCTGAAAGGTGGAGTATTGAATGAAGGGTGTTTACTTGAAATACTGGTCCTCAGAGTTGAAGGCATTTTTGAAGCACCATCCTGATGTAAGCCAGATACTACATAAGGATGAGATGTAGATGCTGCTTCCAGTACTGGAAACTGTTGACCAGATTCCTTATCATTTTGGCTGTTATCAAGGCGGGAAACCTCGGCAGAGGAAGCAACATCATTACATGTTGTGGCCCAGGAAGTGTCAGGCACAGAGGCCTGTCCTGATTGGCTTGATTGAGCTCTATCAACAGCCTGAGTTGTATGCTGCACTTGGGAGACAAGCTTATCAAATGACTCATTTACAGATTGATTGGCATTTGCTTCCCTGCCAGTCTCACGCATCAGCAAGTCTTGAGCATGATTTCTAGAATAGGGAAACCCAGGGGACAAGTCAGAAGAAATTCTCCCGTGGTCATTCCTAGTGACTTGTCCAAAAATACTTTGAGTCTTATTCCTCCCATCCCCATCCAGTGTTTCAAGTGTACGTGGGAATGACTGAACAAAGGACATGGGGACCATTCCGGTGGTACTCTTCTCCCCTGCATCAGAAACAATTCAAAATGAATTGAGAAAAATGAACCTCTGGAATGAGACCAGAGAAGAGACAACATTATGAAAACCAGGCAACCATTGAGATGGAGGAGTCAGTTGTAAAGCAAAACCTTGAGAAGCGGAAGAAACATTTTGCTGGAGCTGCAAGGTTCTGCCGTAAGCTTCAGTTTCAGGAATCTCAGGAGAAGGATCTTGACTGGAAGAACGAGGATACACAGAGTTTCCAGTTTCACTCGAGTGATCAACCTTGTGAAGCAGCTCAAGCATGTTGTGGCTGTAAATCAAATAAGCCAAAGATAAACAGAAAACAGAGTAAAAAAAAAGGCAAGAAACTAGAGGTTCCTGGAAGAACAAGTTAGCACACTGTCGACAATTGTCTTTTGATAAAGCTGATAACATTAACATTAACAAACAAGGACAAGGACAATAACATTAACAAACAGAACCAAGGCAATCAAGGAATAAACCAACACACTGAAAAGAATCAAAACGGATATGATAATAAAAAGAAAGAAAATAAACCATGTACTACCTCAGTGCCGCTGACTTGTTTAGTGTGTACTCATGAATGCCTCTGTCAAGTGAAGTAGTGCCACCAGTAAATTTAGATTCTCCAATACGAGCTTCTTCCTGTCCTCTTAGCCCACCGGAAACTTGTCGTATTGTGGAATCTGAACGAGAAATAGATGCTGTTGAATGTGATGAGTCACAGTCAATATTTACATCCCCCATAGGATGATACTGAAATTTGCGAACAGGAGGCTTTTGGTTGGACAACTTATGTTTTCCAGCTGAAACTGTACCTGATTCATTTGTATCTATCCAATTATTTCTCCTGACATTGGCCATATTGGCAAAGCTATTCATCGAGCTCTGGCTGACACCGAAATTATGTAATTCAAGAGTGTTGACAGCACCATCGCCCAAACTATTGTTTCTGGATGATTCAAATGCTTCATGGGCCTTATCCTGTACTTTGTTGCTCATCGCAGGATCAACATGCTTCCAGACATCAACATTCTTGCCTCGTGGAGTTTCTTGACTACTATCTTGGTTGGTCATCATATTGCTCAAATCTAGAGTACTATTCTGGTCAGAGTCCCCTGTATTTACAGGGGGCTCCCTGTAAACTTATCGGGCACTGCTTCAACAGCTGAATTGGAAACAGAGTCTGTTCTCCAAATGTTCTGCCCTACTGAGCTCTTCTGATCATTGCCTGAGGGGGTTTGCAATAGATTTTGAGTCCCTTGATTTTTCAAAGCTAACCCTGTGCTAGAGGATACTGAGTCAATAAAGTTCCAACCATTTCGTCTATTGAATGTTTGACCTATTTGATTTTGCAGGGGAAATCCTGACTGGTTGGCCAAAGAATGTGAAGTATTCTTTGCACTTAATTCATCAGCAGAATGGACAGCATTATCTTGATTATGACTCCCTTCAACAACTGATTTTTGTTGATGGTTACCATCAAGCCACTTGGCACTACCTTTGCCAAACTGCTGTGGAACTTTTTGAAAAGAATTCACCTTCGACCTTTCACTCTCATCTTGTGAAGAACCAACACCAGATTGATGAACTCTTTGCATTTCATTCATATTCATACTTGCATTATTAACATCTGCACGATGGAAGGAACTAGGTAAGGTTGAGGCAGTTTGGAAGCTGTTACCTGCCCAAGCTGTTTGTTGTTTTCCACTATCATTTACAGCTGAGACCTGCCGATTTCCAGTTTGACGTTCAGTAGCTTGGCCACTCCATTCCTCTGCTGTGCTTGCATCTGCACTAGAAGTTTCCGCCACAGCAGACTGCATAAGAGCACTCCATGTTCCACTTTGTAAAGAAGAAAAAGCACCACCCAAAGTGTCTGTAACCTCCACCGTATTAAAACTTCCAGAACTGACATGATCACTGCTGCCAAATGCGTCCCACAAATTAACATCTGATCCATACAAAATCCTCTCTTCCGTTGGGTCTAGTGTAGCGACATTCTGAGAAGACACTGCTTGAAGGGTGTCTTCTCCTGTGGTGATTCTGATGGACCAGCTCCATCTTGCCGCCGCTGAAATTCCTGGGTTGGCCCACTGCTTTCCTGAGAATTCGCTCGCTGCAGTTGTTCTAAATTAATTCCACTATCAAAGCCTTGACTATCTACTCTCCCAGTCATGTTTCTTCCCTGATAGCCTTGTCCAGAACCCAAAGTTACATCTTGAACATTCACTGGGTTTGAAGACCCCCTAAAATGATTAGCTAAAAGAGAGTTACTATTGCTAGACATATGCTGGATAGGAGCCTTATCCATTTGAATGGGTGAAAAATGACTTGAACTAACTCTTGCTCCAGAGATGGGGACACCAAAAAGAGATTGGTCAGCCTGTTGAGGAACGATGCCCATCAAGTGAGCGGCTTGGTTTTGTTCGGGTAAAAATCCAAGCCCACTAGATGACCCTCGCATGTCTGAAGACATGTTATTCTGTTGCCAGTTTGAGTTAGCTGGTATAGCCTCGGTCTGCATTGCATAACCTTGTGCATCCTGTACAGGAATGCCATTGAATAAAGACTGGGATTGACCACCAAGCGCATGTTTGCCAAGAGAGGAAGCCTGATTCATAATATTAATCTGTCTTGATTCTTGCTGCTGCTGTTGCATCTGATGTTGTCTTTGTCTCTGAAATTCTTGCATTTTGTTGAGTATCAACTGTTGCTGCAACAGATGCATATCACCCATCCCCAGAGGTTGCCTAGGGAGAGATTGCATAATTCCTGAATGGTGGGGGTTCATTTGGTGCTGACCCCCAAAAAAATTGAAATTAACAGGAGATTCAGTAGAGTCCATCGTAGCTGGATTTCTTCTATGGATTTCAGTGCCATTTCCCTGATGTGAATCAAATGCAGAAAACCCCTTTGGTGTTAGATTATGTCGATCAGGTTCTGTATCCACTCCCAAAAAGTTGGTTTCGTTCTGCCTCGTCTGGAAGCCCTGATGACCTTGGAAGAATCCATTTATAATTGGGTGCTGATTCTGAGATTGACTTCTAGTATGCTCTGTTCTTTCAATTGATTGTTGAAAGCTCATATCATGCTGCACAGGTGGTTGCTGACCACCATATCCTCTCTCATAGTTAGCCACTGAGAAGATGAAATAAAACTTTATCAATAGGTTGACCATTTACATCAACAACCTGTCTGTACTCCCATGACAAGTTTGTTAGGATTCCAATTAATCGAGTTAAAAATTAAAGGTCCTGTGAGTGTTGAAAGGGAAAAGGAAAAAAGAAAATTCCCACAACGGGTCATCACAGCAACGCAAGGATAGAGTCAATACCTGATTGCTGTAAATTGCGGCTCTTTAAATCAGCTACAAAGGGTGTGGCAATATGTCCCTGACTCCCAGCCCATGGGTTACCACTTACCCCAGGCCAGGATGCATCAGCAATTTGAGAGTGGTGTTGAACCTGAGAAGAACTCTCTTGCCCAAAGAAATTGTGGATCCTATCTCCAACTTCGTTGCCAGGCATAGATATTAACTTAAAAAAAATCCAGCAGCTTAGCTTTTGTCTAACAAATTATTTCCCCTGAAATGAATAAAAGTTGAGCTCAATATTCAGGTTTAAGTTCATGAAAATGTCATCACAGAGAAAGTGCACGAAAATAATGTTCTAGCGACCTCTATTTCATTCAAATATCGTTTAAATTATGATGGTCATAATGCTTATATCCTTGTCCAGCAATTTTTACCATTGAAACTGAAGCTATTAAAATAGGTGATGAAGTGATTCAGTAGGAAGTTATTTTCAAGCTCAGTGACAACATGAAGAGTAAGTGAGCCATTCAGTTTTCCTATTAAAAATAAGGTACTATGCACAAGTGCAGCAAGCACATAAAGTAAAATAAAGCAAGTTTTCATGACAAGAATAACAGAAGCACTGAAGAGTGAGATTTAGAATACCTAAGTCTCAAATTACAATTTTACATTTTCAATTACTTCATATCCACCAAGCATTAATAAATAACTAAGAACTAAATACAGGAATGAAGTTATATTATCAACACACTCGCTCATATCATCCACAAATATCAGCAAATAGGTTAAAGTAAAAAAATAATGATCAGAAGCTAAATGTATAGTCAACTACATTACCAGGTGCAAGTTATTCCAACTAATCACATTTATCTTTCACCAATCTCAGTAAGCACAACAATGATAGTTGCATCATAAAATAAACTAACACATGATACTTACTTTAGAAAGAATCCAAAGGGAAATGTGACAATAACAAAAAACTTATTTGAATCATGATAGAACAGTAAGCTACAGCTTAGAATATAGATAGCAATCTTGCAAGTCATCACCAACCCTCTTCTTTTTCTGATAAATAAAAAGACGAACTTTCACCTGTCCTCATTGATCAAAAGACAAACTTTTACATCACTGTCAATACACCTTTCAGCAAAATGTGACTTCAAATGATCAAAGAGATCCTCACGTTCATCATAGTCTAAAAACACCGGATAATGACTTAGAAGGCTGAAAAACTTCTCTCTTTTTTTTCCGCAAAGACTGAAACACTCCTTAAATCAGTGCTAGATTTGAAGTTTTCCCCAGAGCAATAAACTAGATGGTGAGACAGGGCATTGCTCTCAACTATCAAGACTGGCGGATAACCAACATCAAGTGGGCTAGCCAAACTATGAAAGTTTACATCAAAGTAGCAAATCATTACATAGCGATCAAACTAAGTCACATGACTTTTCAAGCGTAATTAATGCTATAAACCAGTACACTGAACTTCACATAATGATGCTACAAACAGAACATCCAACTAAGCCAGTACCTAACCACTATGCATTAACCGACAAAAATTCTTTCAATACACTCAATTGCTCCTCCCGGTTGAGAACAAATGCAGTGCCAAAAGACGGAAATGCACAAGGTAAGGCCATTTTCCCCAGCTAGAGACTTATCACTGCTAACAAACCTCTAGAACACTACAACAACCGTAGCAGTTGAAACAGAAAGAATAGTAGCATCGAGAGGAAAAATTCACATTTCCCTCAGTTCCCTAATCCTCAAAAACCTTCAGCAAGAAGCCATATCCTCCAAATCCACCATTCATCTACCATATAAAATAAGATCGAGAAACGAGCTCCCAAATTCCAACCCCTAAAAACCAGCCTCTCCCAGTGGCACAAAATCTACCCTAAAAGCACCAGAAAACTAAGCAGCTAACAAGCTGCCCCATCGAAAAACCCCGGCATCTAGTTTGCCTAACGCAATTCGCATCTAAGACGAGCATGTTAGGGTTTCAAGCAAGTGGAGAGAGAAGATGAAGGAGACAAAAGCTTTTTCTTCAACTCACAGTTTCGATTGCTGGCCACCATTTCCCGAGCTGGAAACCGATCCCTGGAGATGGAGAATTCGTGCAAATTTTAGGGTTTAAAACCAATGGCAACGCAGAGTGCAGAAAAATTGAGGCGTTTTCAGAGCTGAGCGAGAGAGGAAGAGAGAGAGGAAAAGAGAGACCGATGGGGAGAGAGAGAGAGATAAAGCGATCGAAATAAGTGTGCGAAATTTTCAACGAACAGAGCAACAACGAGGAGGTTCGGATCCGGAGCAAAGAGGTTCGGGTGCCGAGCCGGGGAGTAGATGGTAAAAGGCGTAGCGAAGCATGTGGAGTGGTTGATTGGTAGGAGGTGGAGCCCACCTTTCAATTGGACG
Organism: Linum lewisii; assembly: GCA_034768395.1. Lineage (NCBI taxonomy): Eukaryota > Viridiplantae > Streptophyta > Magnoliopsida > Malpighiales > Linaceae > Linum > Linum lewisii. The sequence goes on from CM068300.1 coordinate 63,251,214, forward strand.
GTGATCTACTTGCCAAGTCAGATGGAGCAATCCGGCTGATGGATTTGATCCAGGCCGTTGATTAGTATGAACACTTCTTTTCTGCTATCATCCGCTGATGGATTTTAGCCTCTAAATTAATATTTATAATGTATTTATTTAATGATTAATGATCATTTAGATGTAGTTGATTAGATAAATAATTTAATTATGTAATTTTTTAACTCTAAACCAATATAAGATTAAATACACATTAAATTAATTATATATATTTATGAGTTATATTTAATAATTACTAAATATAATTAAATAAAAGTAATACTACATCCAAATATATATTAAATATTTCATAATCACAACTACAACTATCTTCAAATATAAATAAAAAACAAACTTGATAGAAGAGCTATGAGATTGATTTGGAGACGATGAAGATGATGACTAATATGTATTATCGCTTCATATGTACTTGTGTTATTCGTATTACTATATATGTATCTGTGTTGTTTGAATATTGTGTTTACGTTAGTCACAGACTCGTTAAATTATAACATACTTATTAATTAGAAAATATTTTATTTGTAGTCATTTTAATTTATATGAATAAAATAAATTATATATAAATTTCATTATTTCTAAATGAATATTATAATTAATATTTATTTGTTTCTTTAGATGTATAATTAACTATTAGTAAAATGATAAACACAAAAGTGAGTAATTGAATGAAAAGAGTGTGTGGTCTCACTAAATGAAATTGCAAATGAATTGTATTGGTGTAGAGTGAATGAAATTAAAAGTGAGTAGATTGCAAAAATGAATGAGGTGGCAGTGGGGACCATTTTTGCAATTGCAAGTGAATTGCATGAGTGCGGATGATCTTATAGGGTAAAGGAGAGGGACTTTGCTACCCTTTCATCAAGGTCAGGGTCATGGGTTTGGAGACGACTACTCAAGCATAGGGTAGCTTTCTTGACTCACTTCTCCTTTGCTGCTGAAGTCGCTAAATGAAATAATGTAGTCCATGCCAATATGAAAGTTTTTATTATATGGAGCTCGATTCGAGTCTCTCGTGCTCCTATTCCTTAGTATCATTTAATTTGGGGGTTTGGTAGTCGACCTCGCAACAGCTTCTTGGCTTGGTTAGTCGTACTTGGTCGCTTAGCAACGAAAGACAGGTTGATCAGATGGGGTTTACCTTTGGATCCAGCCTGTGTTTTATGCAACAGTGGTGCTCCTGAATCCCATCAACATCTTTTCTTTGGTTGTCCCTACCCTTTCAGGTTGGCTAATCTACTTCTCGGTCGGCTGTCTATTTTGGCATCAGATGATGGAGTTATGTTGTTGTCCTTGTTTAGTGACATAGCAAAGTCGAAGGATGCCAAAAGTTTTGTGGTTAGAGCTTTTGGATGGCGGTCATCTCGTGTCTTTGTAAGGAGAGATGCGCCCGTGTGCATGGTCGATCTCATACAAATGTTGAAGACCTAGCAAAGTTTATATTAAAAGAGTTAGTTTATCAAGCTATGGGTCGTACAATTTTCTCTTCTTCCATTTCTTCTTGGGGTTTCGGTTAAGTTTATAGTTGTGCAGTTAAAGGTTTAGATTGTAAGCTACAAACTTTGAGGCTTGACCTTAAGGTCACCTCTCCCACTTTTTTGGATTGAAATGAAATTACTATTCATAAAAAAATAACAATACTATAACTGTTATTAATGAAGTCAGCTGTCGACGTAAAATAGGATGAAAAACATGCTTGTTATTTAGTGATAAAATTTATTAGTTTGTTGACATATTTTAAACAATCTTGATTTTTTTTAAAATCACACTATTGAGTCTCTATAATAAATTAGGGTATTCGAAATTTTTTTTTTTATGAAAAGTATTCGAATTGGAAAAACGTTTAAATTAAGGAGACCATGTGAATATTATATTTCATATGCATTCACAATTGAGGGAAAATTACAAATTGTGCCAAAGAGGTGGGCTTTGTTAATGAACAACAAAACGAAAACGATGGGCTGTAATAGTTAGCGATCCAGATATTTTGCAACTCTACGCGAAGCTCATTCTCTATCGCCGGCACCAAAATTTCGAACGGTATTCTTTTCAGAGAGAGAAGAATCTGCGAATCCTGCAAATCCATTATAGGGCGAGAGAGAAGAGAGTAGTAGGAGAGTTTCTCTTCCGCCGTTGCAAGTCGTCAGCCAGATTGTTGTTTTCGTGGCACCGCCCGCCAGGAGGGAGTAGTAGTGACAGCGGACCCCGGGAAAAGATGGCAGGCGGAGAAAGGAGGCATGAGATGATGCAGGACCTGTTCGGGTATCAATCGGAGGAAGAGGAAGAGATGGAGTCCGAGCACGAATCTAACCCTCAGCCCAATTACGCTTCGGTGATCTTTGCTTGTCCTTTCTCGCGTTCCAACCCTCCCTTCATCTGGAATTGTTGCTGTTTGTTTCCGTTTTAGGTTAAATGTGTGAATCGATTGTTATTAGCTTCGCGATTTGTTGATTGGATTACGACTTCCGTTGCTTGATATGTTTGTATGGTTTTGGATCCAAATTGTTGTTGCAATCAATTGTTTCGCTCTGTTCATGTAAAGGTAGGGCTTAGTACTAATCAATTAATCATATTATTGTCAACTATCAGTGTTATCCTTGTATATGCTAGAAGTAAAATAGGAAAATGAATGTATGTATTTCAGCTGAAATGTCATGTATTGGATAATGTTTGTTAATGCATATTGTTTTACCTGCACATTCTGTCTCCAGGATGAAGCTGAGGGAGAACTGAGGAGTGCGATTGAGGATGTGGGTGAAGGTGAAGTGGAGGTGCAAGAAGATGTAGAAGTTGAGAGTGAAGGTGACATGCGTGAGGTAGAGCCTGATCCTGGGGAAAGTGAGGGTGAAAGAGAGCCAAGTTCGCAGGAAGTTGATATTGAAGATAATAGGGAAGAAAGCGAACCGAAAGATGCTGAAAGTGAGGAGAAAGAAGAGTACGCCGAGAGGGTTATCACCAGTCGAAGACGTGATGTGGTTGAAAGTGAGTCAGAGAGATCTGAGGAGCAACATTATGTTGACCATGATGATGAGGAAGTTGAGCAAGCTAGAAGTCCAAGGTTAGCATTTTGTGGTCTGTTAAATGCATCAAAATATGTACTGACGGGGACATGTTTATTCTTGGAAAAACATATGAAGTGTCATGTAATTTTTAACTTCCTTGCAGTAGATCTCCTGTGGAAGAGAGGGATCAAACTCACATCTCGCATTCAGCTGCTGAGATACGTGATGTATTTGGTGATTCTGACGATGAGGAAGAGGCAGGATATGCTGTTCAAAATGACCTTGAGCCGGATACTCAGGTGAGTGTGTTTTTGAATCAGTTTGCTGCTGAAAGTAAATTTTTTGGATGCGGGGATAGCAGCTGATTCTTAGTATTTCCTTTTTTGTAGAGGTCTCCATTGGAAGAGGAAGGAAGCTATGAGAAGAATCTAAGACCAGAAGATATGCTAGTTGATGAAGATGCCCGATATGAATCAGAAGAAGAGAATTTTGAGCTTAAACAAAAGGAAAGGCCTGTTGGTCCCCCACTGGAGCTGGAGATTCCATTTCAAGTAGCTCCTGCCCATCCAACAAGGGTATGGTATTTTGCTAAAAAAATGCCATCCTACTTTTATTCCCTTGTAATTCAAACAGACATTTTTTATGAATGTGGTAATTTAAACCAGTGGCATTCTTGCAGATGAACTTAATCAAAGTTTCCAATATAATGGGGATTGAATCGCAGCCATTTGATCCCAAGACATATGAGGAGGAGAGAACATTTGTCACTGATGAATCTGGATCTAGAAAACGCACCCGCTTGGAAAATAACATTGTCCGCTGGCGACGTGTCAGAAATCCTGATGGCACAACTTCTGTCAGTAGATTCCTACCATTTCACCTCTTCTACTATCAATAAAACATACGACTGAGAGATACATTTGCATTTGTTTTACTAATGGAATTGTTTAGTGTATGGAAGATTGCACTAGCGAACATTGCTGCCTCTTGTTGTATGATTTTTATTTTCATATAACGTCATGCCATTTTTCTCCTGTTTTGATTTAACATGCTTCTTGCAAATGTGCACGTGGCAATTACTTACTTCTACTTTGTGTACTTGAAACATGTTCTTCAATAATGGTCTCTATAGCTTCAGGCTACTTGGTTCAAGTTATTAATTCCTTTACTTACACAAATTTCATTTATGTAGATTGAAAGTAATGCTCGCTTCGTCCGGTGGTCAGATGGCAGTTTGCAGTTACAACTTGGAAATGAGGTTCTTGATATATCTGTACAGGATGCGCAGCACGAACAAAGTCACCTCTTCCTTAGGCATAATAAGGTGAGTTTGTTTGAACTATAAGTGATTTAATTATTCCTTCTTTTAGGGAACTCAATACTGTCTTATATTTACTCCTATGATACTAGACTTTATATTTTCGGCGATTCTGTCTTTCCAATGATTTTACCGTTTGCTGCTTGAACATGGCATAGTAAAGATCTTTGGTATGCGGCTTGATGCTCTTTTGTTCACTTAAGTTTTTTGGTGATTTAACTGTCATAGAGTTGACATTTTGGGTTAATCATAGTTGGTTGAGCTGAGCAAGCTACTTGGGTTTAGGGTTTAGAACTATCTTACACATTTTTGGATCTGGTTCTCATTTAACTTCTTGGCCTGTGTACATAATTATGATCAAGTTCAGGTCTCTTCGTCACTTTGTACTATGCACTTTCTCGTTTTCTAGGTTATTGTTTAGGATATGCTGTCTACTTATTGCACTCTCTATCTATAATTCCAGTCCCTTCTTGGGGATTTAACTGTCATAGAGTTGGCATTTTGGGTTAATCATAGTTGGTTGAGCTGAGCAAGCTACTTGGATTTAGGGTTTAGAACTATCTTACACATTTTTGGATCTGGTTCTCATTTAACTTCTTGGCCTGTGTACACAATTATGATCAAGTTCAGGTCTCTTCGTTACTTTGTACTATGCAATTGCTCGTTTTCTAGGTTATTGTTTAAGATATGCTGTCTACTTATTGCACGCTCTATCTATAATTTCAGTCCCTTCTTCAATCTCAAGGAAGAATCTTGAGGAAGATGAAGTTCATGCCATCATCTTTGTCATCCAATTCGCATAGGCTGTTGACTGCCCTTGTCGACTCACGGCATAGGAAAGTTTATAAGGTCAAGAATTGCATTACTGACATTGACCCTGAGAGAGAGAAGGAGGAGAAAGAAAGGGTAAGAAGTATCTCAAGATTATAGAGCATTCGTCTAGCTGGACTTGTTACTTGTGGCATTATTTTCTTAATGGTCAATTTAATGGTTGACACTTGACAGGCCGAGAGCCAAACAATTAGAGCAAATGTACTTCTTAATCGGAAGAGGGAAAAGGTTAGCCGGAAATATACGCCTGTAGAGCGTAAGCGTCAACTCTCACCTGGATTCTTGGAGGAAGCTCTTGATGAGGTATCAATCGATCACATGTACATGTTTTCGTCATTTCTAGAAACACATTTTTTTCTTCTTGTAAATTATTGCCATGGTTAAACTAGGCTGTTCAAGATTCTCGTCTGATTCCATATTCAGATTATCCTTCATCTTTCTTAATGCACCATTTTTATGTATATCTGCATCTTACCTATCCTCATTCTTTTGATCAGGAGGATGAAGACTATTATGATTCTCGTCGGTCTCGTCGCCGCTTTGAGGAAGACCTGGAAGTGGAAGCTCGAGCAGAGAAGCGCATTATAAATGCTAAGAAGGTCGGTTTCAAATCTCCCATTATTTCTTAGGCGTTACCTTATTATTTTGTTGGAATCATGCTTGTTAGTTACGTGTTCCGTTACTGCCAACAGGGAAACAAAGACATCCTACGCAAGTCATCTTTGTCCACAACTAAATCAAGTAAGCGCCCTGTGAACTTCTCGGATAGCGAGAGAGAAGAATCTGAATATGAGAGTGACGAGTACCAAGATGAGAGGTCTCCTCCTAAGAAGAGAGTAGAAGAACCGGAGGATGAGTATGAGGAAGATGAGGAGGAAGAACAACGCTATGAAGAAGATGCAGAAGCCGATGGCATGTCAGAGGAAGAGGAAGCTGAGGTATGAAAAAACTATACTTGCTGTACATACTTTTGATAACTGGGTATTCTATTGTTAGAATGAACTACAGACCGGTAAGAGCTCCCTGTCCAAAGTGTAACTGAATCGGTGGATTCCAGATGCAATATTTCGTTGATGTCTTGTGAAATCAGACAAAACTGGAAGCGCTCTAATTGTATCTGGATGTTTTCTTTCCAGGAACCAAGTCATAGAGGTAGGGGGAGGTCGAGAAACGAGATCGAGTCGGATGAGGATTCCCCTCCCAGAAAGATGCCAGCAGCCCACAGAAGGAAAGCTGTTGTATTCGACAGTGATGACGAATGAAAAGTTGGATCAACATTACCATACGTAAGTACATCTATTTATGCATAATGTTAACGGTCGTGTGAACTGAGAATCGTGGTCTCGTTCTTGCGCATGTTTAGTACGGTAACTAACTATAGATAGTCACGCCCAACATTTAATCACAGTATCTTACAATCTGACTCTGTCACAAACCACAGAGTGAAGAGTGTACTTCTGTGGATATTCCTGCTTTCTTTCTAACTCGTTATGAAAGTAATGAAAAATTCGATGCAAGCAACGACTGCCACACCTTCCTCTGTTGGCTTACTGAGGTTTTGGTTTTGCAGGTGAACCAGAGATGAACAAGGTACTGTAGCACCAACAAGAAGCAGATATATATGACTTTCTGGGAGGACTGCTAAAGAGACTCTTATTCCATGTACAGCCTTAATTTTTATTTTATTTCTGTATTTTGACTTGGTAATATCTGATCTAATGGCCACACGATTTTTTTAAAACAAGGTTTTATGAACATTTCGGATTGCAGCTTGGCTTGGCATTTAATGAACAAGGTTTTATAGTAGGGGTGGAAATTGGTGCAATTAGTGATACGGTTAATCGCCCCGCATTTTGTCCAAAATCACTAACCAAAATTGCACCACATATTTTTGTGGTTAATCACTAACTGCATCGTGGCCTAATATCATTAATATTATATAAGAATTTCGTTGATTACAACTCTAATAAGAATTTCGTTGATTACAACTCTAATAAAAAAACTAAAAATCTAGATGAGTTAGGACTTTATATAAATCATGAAACTTAGTTTTTAAATTCTATTGATCATATTAGAGTTGGAATCTCCGAGTCATAAGCTTTGATACATTCGATTGATTACTAAGATTCCATGTGTGGTTCAAGGAAACCAAACATGTAGATAATGAATGTACATTAACTCATTTTTAACCAACTATTGTAGGTTGAATCACTTCTATCTATTAATCGAGATATTTCTAGTTAAGACTCGTGTATATTTAAATGAGTTAAATTTTGCGGTTAGTTGCAGTTAACCACATCAGTTTTGTGATTAACCACTAACTACATTTTTAAAAATTGGTAATCACAAATCGCATCACTAACCACACTTATAATTATAATAGTTAACCAAAAAATCACAAAAATTCGATGTGATTAGTGATTATAATCAAGTGGTTATAACCAATAACCACTAATCAATTTCCAGACTAACTACGACAGTCATTAATCAAATCATAAATAACAGTTCATCCTTAAATCTTTGGATTAAAGAGTAAAATATATAACATATATAGGCTAAAGATTTTGACTAAAAGATCTCTGCCAACTCATCAATATTTTATTGCCACCTGAGCTGACACTGTGTTGCCACGTACACAAAAGAACAAAACTACCGTGTCCTTTTTTTGTGACGAAAAAAAAAACAATTGCGTAATTCAAACATTAAATAATTACTCTTTCGATCAAAAGTCCAGGAGGTTCCGCCACGTGTCACCTTCCATCCCGAAAACCCAGGCGGGCTTTCTACTTTCTTCTAGTAGCTTCCAGTGTCACTCCCACAGTCTCATCCAGCTCCTTCCAGACCCGTCTCCTTCCTCCTCAAAATCACCCTTCCTTCCTTCCCCTCATCACAACAATCACCAAACAAACAAACTCACAGTGATACTATCAACGAATTCTTGATCTCTGTTCCTTTACTGAAGAATTTCCAGAATCGAGGAGAATATCATCAACGTCCAAATTTGCAGGTACGTTAATGGCGGCTTTCTTTCTTTCTTTCTCTGTTTAGTGTTTTCTTCAAGTGAAATGATGGTTGGTTCTATTATTCATGTTTTAATCCGTGACGTGAAAACAGAGAAAGCAGAGGATATTGAATTGAAGAGCTAACCTAATTCAATGGATCCTGGAAAGTTCACCCACAAGACGAACGAGGCAATAGCCAATGCTCACGAGCTGGCACTAACCGCCGGACATGCCCAGATAACCCCTCTCCACCTCGCCGTCGCGTTAATAACCGACCCCGCCGGAATATTCCCTCAAGCGATCGCCAATTCCGCCTCCACCGGCGAAGCGGCGGCCCAATCCGTGGAGAGGGTGTTCAACCAAGTGCTGAAGAAGCTCCCGTCTCAATCCCCTCCTCCGGATGAAGTCCCGCCGAGCACCAGCCTGATCAAAGTCCTCCGGCGGGCCCAATCGCTGATGAAGTCCCGCGGGGACACGCATCTGGCAGTCGATCAGCTGATTCTAGGTCTCCTCGAGGACTCCCAAATTGGTGAGCTGCTCAAGGAATCCGGGATTGTAGCGGCGAAGGTGAAATCGGAGGTGGAGAAGTTGCGAGGCAAAGAAGGGAAGAAGGTTGAGAGTGCTACGGGGGATACTACTTTCCAGGCGTTGCAGACCTATGGTAGGGATTTGGTCGAGCAAGCTGGGAAGCTGGATCCTGTAATCGGGAGAGACGATGAGATCAGGAGAGTAATTCGGATTCTATCCAGAAGGACGAAGAACAATCCTGTTCTTATTGGAGAGCCTGGCGTAGGGAAGACAGCAGTCGTTGAAGGATTGGCTCAGAGGATCGTCCGCGGCGATGTTCCGAGCAATTTATCGGATGTCAGGCTGATTGCTTTAGACATGGGAGCTTTGGTCGCTGGGGCCAAGTACAGAGGGGAGTTTGAGGAGCGGTTGAAGTCTGTGTTGAAGGAAGTTGAGGAAGCAGAAGGGAAAGTGATTCTGTTCATAGATGAGATCCATCTTGTTCTAGGAGCTGGTCGAACTGAGGGTTCGATGGACGCTGCGAATCTGTTCAAGCCGATGCTTGCTCGAGGGCAGCTGAGGTGCATTGGGGCTACTACGTTGGAAGAGTACAGAAAGTATGTGGAGAAAGATGCTGCTTTCGAAAGGAGGTTTCAGCAGGTCTATGTTGCGGAGCCTAGTGTGTCGGATACAATCAACATTCTTCGTGGGTTGAAGGAGAAGTATGAGGGTCATCATGGTGTTAGAATTCAAGATCGTGGGTTGGTTGTTGCTGCTCAGCTTTCTAGTCGCTATATCACAGGTATAAATGCATTGTCTTCTGCTTCTTTGTTCATTTATCAGATTTCTCCATTATTGATTAGACTGGTAGTGAATCACTTATTCTTGTTGTTAATGGTGCGACTTTGTGTTCCAGTATTATCTAGGCTTAGAGTTTGACATTTTTCATGTACTAGTTTTCTCCTCTTGTGGTGATGGTGCTTTGATGTTATGAGGTGCTGAACTGGGTCTTGGTTTTGTGCTGGTTTTCAGGTCGCCATTTGCCTGATAAGGCTATTGATTTGGTGGACGAAGCATGTGCTAATGTTCGAGTTCAGTTGGATAGCCAACCTGAAGAAATTGATAATCTTGAGAGGAAGAGGATTCAGTTAGAGGTTGAACTCCATGCCCTCGAGAAGGAGAAGGATAAAGCCAGTAAAGCTAGACTCACAGAGGTGTGTAATGCTTGTTAACTGCTATGCCATTTAATCTAGTAGCGTGATTGTCTTAACGAGTTTTTTTCTTAATGATTTGGCAGGTTGTGAAAGAGCTTGATGATCTGCGGGACAAGCTCCAACCACTGATGATGAAGTACAAGAAGGAGAAAGAAAGGATAGATGAAATCCGGAGGCTGAAGCAGAAGAGGGAGGAAATCCATTTCTCCATTCAAGAGGCAGAGAGGAGATATGATCTGGCCCGAGTTGCTGACTTGAAATACGGTGCCTTGGAGGAAGTAGAAGCAGCCATAGCGAGGCTAGAAGGAAGCACAACGGAAGGGAACTTGATGCTGACGGAAACTGTCGGTCCTGAACACATTGCTGAAGTTGTCAGCCGATGGACTGGCATACCCGTCACTAGGCTGGGCCAGAACGACAAGGAACGGCTGATCGGGCTTGGAGACCGGTTGCATCAGAGGGTGGTTGGCCAGAATCAGGCTGTGGAGGCAGTTGCTGAGGCTGTCTTGAGATCTAGGGCTGGCTTGGGAAGGCCTCAGCAGCCTACCGGGTCATTCTTGTTCTTGGGTCCGACCGGTGTGGGGAAGACCGAGCTTGCTAAGGCTCTTGCTGAGCAGCTGTTCGATGACGAAAACCAGATGGTCCGAATTGATATGTCTGAGTACATGGAGCAGCATTCGGTTTCGAGGCTCATTGGTGCTCCCCTGGGTACGTTGGACATGAGGAAGGTGGCCAGTTGACTGAAGCTGTGAGGAGGAGACCTTACAGTGTTGTTCTGTTTGATGAAGTTGAGAAGGCTCACGTTTCCGTGTTCAACACGCTTCTCCAAGTCCTGGACGATGGGAGGCTCACTGACGGTCAAGGTCGAACGGTGGATTTCAGGAACTGTGTCATTATAATGACATCTAATCTTGGAGCTGAGCATCTGCTGTCTGGGTTGGTGGGTAAATGTCCGATGCAGGTTGCTAGAGACAAAGTGATGCAGGAGGTAAAAGAATATAGCTTTTGAGCTCTCCATGGCTTCCTCTCTTGTTTTCTATACTGACTCATATTTACCAAACAGGTTAAGAGGCACTTCAGGCCAGAGCTGCTGAACAGGTTGGATGAAGTGGTGGTGTTCGATCCTCTCTCGCATGACCAATTGAGGAAAGTTGCTAGGCTGCAAATGAAAGACGTTGCTCTAAGGCTTGCCGAGCGAGGAGTAGCCGTAGGTGTGACCGATGCTGCCTTGGATCACGTGTTGGCAGAGAGCTATGATCCGGTAAGTATATCAATCACATCGATTCGAACGGATCAGATTGAGTAATTGAGAAGCTGAACATGGTGTCTTCTATTGTCGCAGGTGTACGGTGCACGCCCAATAAGGAGATGGCTGGAGAAGAGGGTGGTGACAGAGCTATCGAGAATGCTGGTAAGAGAAGAGATTGACGAGAACTCAACCGTATACATAGATGCATCAGCCGACGGGAAAGGACTGGCTTACCGGGTGGAGAAGAACGGAGGGGTTGTGAATGCTGCTACAGGGAGGAAAGGTGACATCTTGATCGAGATTCCGAATGGTAATGTGTTGAGGAGTGAAGCTGCTCAAGCTGTGAAGAAGATGAAGATAGAAGAGATAGTTGATGATGATGAAGATGAGGAGATGGCTGACTAGAAACGGAAAGCTTTATTACTTCTGGGTTTTGTGTGTGTGTTTGCTTTCCTTTTTGTGGTGTTGTGATTAGGGAAATCTTCTCCTCTGCTATGTTGTATTCTTCTGCAGGAAACTGAGCTCTGATGTACATGTGTCAAGTGTAAGATTGCTTTTGGGTTAATAAAAAGCTTTACATTTCATCTTCTTCTTGTCTGTATTTCAAAAAATCGCATCATTAGAAGTTAATGATTTTGGTATGAGAGTATTTGATGCATGAATTTGTCCAGATTAAATTTGTTATGGTTTTAATTTGTCACGGTTTATTAGTTTGTGACAAAAAAACTGTGACTAAAAATCAATTTTTTTATAGTGATTAACTTTTCTTGCCTGTATTTGATTGAAAATCCAACCTCAACAACTTGATCAAACCTTTCCTAGCATTCTTGTGCGAGAGTTTTGGCCAAAATGAAGAATGGAAAATCCCACGCTTGCTCCTAGCGAACATGGTGCACCCACGTCCTGAAAAGCAGTCTGTGTCCCTCATTTAAGGCGCCCACGTGCCCATTTTTCAGCCAGTGCGCGGCCGTGCCCAAGACCGCTTCCAACACTTTTCCAGCACTATCAAAGTGTTGTTTGAGCACTTATTTGGAGGAAGCTGACTTGAGACTTCTTCCAACAGAATTTTGACGAAGGAGAGACCTCTCAAACACCATTTTCAACTAACTTCCACCTCCATGTCATCAATCCATCCCTCTCAATTAACTCTACCATCATTGGAGCACCACAAGGAGCAAGGAGAAATTGAAGAGGATGGGAGCACTTGAAGATCCTATCATGGGCATCAAGACCATAGTTAGGTTTTTCTTGTTTCCTTCTTTGATTTTCATGCTTGGCTAGTTTTGTTTATGTCAATTCGATTGTGGGTAATAATGCCCAAGCAAGGATAGGTCCCAAAAATGAGAGGGCTTGGCTCATAATTGGTGTGTAAGACTGAATGTTCTTCTAAATTTGGGTTTGGCTCACGATTTGTTGCTTGTTTGTGTATGAATCATGTAGAAAACACGCCTAGGGAAGTTTGGAAGCATGTTACAAGAGATTGTGCTTCTTTTCCATGACAATTTTGAGTGATTCAACTTTAGGGTTGATCAAAAACAATAATTTTCCCCAAAACCTAGTTCATCATCAATAGTGAGAACATATAAACAAGGTAAGCAGGACTAAGTAAAAGAAGAAGATTACAACATTCATGGATGGAATGGAAGCATTTGCTTCTTCCGTTCATTTCTACATCTCATCTGTTTGAAATATACATAGGCATTCCCAGATCTTACCTGAATTTCAGTATTGACAGTCATCGGTGACCGTTTTACATCTAGCAATCGCTGAAATCTATCCTAAAAACCCCCCCTAGTGAATCACACAGCATTAACTCCCTTGTGCAGACAAATGAAGAGACCTCTTCATGAGCATCATATAGATGTAAAATCTGATTCAATTACGAAAGATTAGCTCCTACTTGTTCTTTCCCTTCTTAACATCATCATCATCATCATCCTTGTCCAGTAGAGCTTCCCTTTTTCTCTTAAGACCATCATCCTCCTCATCCAAGTAGAGCTTTCCCTTTCCTCTTAACATCATCATCCAGTAGAGCTTCCCCTTCTTTCTTAACATCATCCTTTACAATATCACCCTCATATGGTAAAGCTTTCGGTAGATCAAAACGTACGACAATATCATCTACAATATTCATGTCCACTCGAAGAGATCGTCCAGGCAAAGCACTGATTGTTACCGATTTCGCATCCGTGGTAATCATGATAAACGAACACAGACGACCAAGATCTACATTGACTGACACCGACTTTTTCACATTCAAGGACAAGGAGTCATCTTCAACTTCACTCATCTGCAACCCAAGACAGCACAACTCCCTAACATCAATCCCATGAACCAACCAACCAACTCCAATAAGATCAATCAGTATATATATTATATATATTACCTCATATGCGAACGAATCATCTTCCCAGTGAACTGAATATTCATAGGTGTCAGAGTTATCTTGACTTCAGGCCTCTGCTTTTTCAAATTCAAGAACAAAGAGTCTTTCTTCAACTTGAACCATCCAACCAACCAACTCCATTCAGATCAATCAATATATATTTGTTTTTATATATACAATACAATTAAAAAATTAAAAATATAATCCATGTTGTTTGTTTACTGTTCCCCTCACAAAACCTGTTCATTAAGCAAATTTTGCCTCCTAAGGTTTGGCTCAGCTTACTCTCATTCATCCTTCTTTATTTTCAACCGTTGTGGTTTGGTTGCCACGTGCCGGAATCTCTCACTCTTTATTTTCCCACGTGTCCTCTTCATCTTCTTTCTTTTTTGCTGGGTTGTCAAAAAGGGTCTTTTCAACTCTGCTTCCGCCTCCGCAGACCTCTGCTTCTCTTCCGTTCTGTCCCGTCAACTCTCTGAACACCTTTCCCGCCTCCGATATTCTTTCCCTTCCTCTCTCTTTATTCCTTTTGTCATGGCTTCCTCCGTTCTGTCATCGTCCTCAGTCCTTTTATCTTGCTCTCAAACTTTCGATTTCTCTTTCCCGGACTGTTGCCGGAGATGCACCCTCGTCGCTGTCACCGAAGTTTCTTCCGCTCAGTTCCGTCGACTCCTCTGCACCGACAAGTCTGTTCATCTTCAATTGCTGCACTCATGGCGTGCTGGAACTCCTGGTTCCACAACATTCTTTGCCTTTTGTACCTGTGGTGCGACATCGAGGTTTTTTTCTGCCACTGCTTCTCCGTTTCCTGGGTTTTCTTTATCTGCTGCTCTCAGTCTGTTCTTTGTTTTTGGACAGGGAACTATCATTGAGGGTACCTCTCACAAGAACATACTGACGCTCTTTCCGCTAGCCTGATCTCACGGAAGGTATATGCCTCCGTAACTTCAGTTTTGTTCAGCCTCGATCTACTTATAGGGCAAGTAGGTCAGCCCATTCCTTGCACCTCAATCTCACAACTGGTTTCGATGAAGTCCCTGACGACGACCACGTCTTCCCGTTCGAGGCATTTGACTTCGTCCCTTTGTCGCAGCTGTCTGGCAGAATTCACCCACGACCCTGCTCTTACCTCACAGGTTAGGGTTCTCTACTTCGAAGTTGTTTCGTCTTTCCCTTGCTTTTCAGAGTTGTTTCGTCTTTCTCTATCTCATGTTTGAATTTCATTGTGGTTGTTAATTTTATAGTGTTTTCTTAGTTTGCAGTGGTTGTTCTCCTTTCCCATACTTAAATTCATGTGATGGTGGTTTATTATTAGGTTGTTACTTATTCATTTAGTGTTTTTTCTGCCTCAATTTCAGATGTTGTTGGGGTTGTTGTTGCTATCGGAAATCCAGGCTATATCTCGACTCGCAATGGTCCAGCTCGCTGTCAGAAGGTTATCGTCAAGGATGAGAGGTTTCTTCTTTGCTCTCTGATTGTTATAGATTTAGATTTAGTTGCTTTTTTTCACCCTTTTGTTGTCCTATTGTCAGTTCCTCGGTTCAGATCACACTTTGGGAGCCATTTTGCGATGTTCTTGATGCTGGTGATATTCTTGCCCTCGACCAGCTCTCCCTGTTGTTTTGGCCATCGGGGGCTTGTCTATCGTTTTGCTCGAGGTTTGTTGCTACTTTCACTCCTTTGTCCTCCACCTCCTCTGTTTACTCTTAATGTTCTTACTGTGTTGTCTGCTAGGTGAGCCATGCGGTTCCAGTTGCTCTACGACACGCATTGAGGTTGCCCCCCGTCTCTTGCGCACCGATGAGCTTTGTGCCATGTGAGCTCATGATCCTTCCATTTCATTTTTTTTGCTTTCAACCTCTCATGTTCGCTGATTTTTTACTTTTCCACAGCTTTTCTAAAACCAAGGGTACAACTGTTCTTCTCGAATCAGAGTTTACCACTGCCAATGAATTTGATGCTTACGTTCAAAAGTCATTTCGAACGATATCTCAACTCGATGAGCTGCAACAAGATGTTGCTGTTGATGTATGCTTTTGCCACAACTCCTTCCTAATTTTTTATGTTTAGTTCCAGCTCTTGTGTGTTTGTTATGGTTGTGCATTACCATTTCTCCACTTCTTTTTGTTTTCCCCATCAACTTCCTTCCTTCCTCCTTTTTTGCAGAATTCAAAGTATCGTTGCTCTGCTACAGTTACTGGAGTTTCTGTGAACCAACCATGGTGGTATCGTGGCTGTTGTCAGTGCTCTAGGGCTGTTGTCGAATCTGTTGATGGATACAATTGCCCTTCTCATGGAGCTCTTGCCGTTGATGATACAAAGCCATGGTTATGCTCTAAGTTACCTTTTATGTTGATTCCTACCCTTCATCCTTGTCTAAAAATGTTGATTCTTCAATTGTTCCAGCTTCAAGATTCATCTTGATGTCGAGGATCCAACTGGTGCAACGACTTTGTTGCTGCTGGGATTTACAGCTGAGACGACTCTCCAGATAACTGCTGCTGGTTTGTGTCGATCATTTCCCGACGAGTCTTTTGGCATCTTTCAACAAACATGCGATTGGACGCCTCTGCATCAAACAAAATTCCTGTTTTCCAAGATATGGTTGGGAATGGATCCTTGCAGTTGGAAATGGACAGATTCCTGGAATAAGGGCTGCTCAATATCATCATCTTGATTACATTGAAATCCCACAACAATTCATAACCCCTGCTGGTCAAAATCCAGTTGGAAGCTTGGTTGCAGTTGTATATCCTGGACTGCAAATATCATTTGCTTCAATGGAATATATCAAGGCACGCACAATAGTAACGCCTACGAATAAAATAGTGGACGACATCAATTCTTACATCCTTCAGCTAATTCCAGGCAATCCAAAGACTTATCTTAGTTCTGACACACTTATAACTGAGAACAATGACCAAAGAGCTCTTGATGAGGAATATCCCGTGGAATTCCTTAATTCATTGTCATTTAATAACATTCCTGAACATTCCTTGCAGCTCAAACCCAAGACTGTTGTTATGCTATTGCGGAATCTAAACCCATCGCTTGGTTTGTGCAACGGAACAAGGATTATGCTTACACAACTTGGGGAAAATGTTTTGGGTGGAGTTATACTCGGAGGTTCATCAGAAGGCGTCCAAGTTGCTATCCCACGAATCAATCTCGATGTCCAACATCATCGTTGGCCATTTGTGCTCCGCAGACGCCAATTCCCCGTCAGACTGTGCTATGCAATGACAATCAATAAAAGTCAGGGTCAAACCTTGGAATGCGTTGGCCTTTACTTGCCAAAACCAGTCTTTTCCCATGGACAACTCTATGTTGCTCTTCACGAGTCCGGTCACCAGATGGCCTGCACATTCTTATCAACGACCCTGATATTAATAAACAACATACTACCCGCAACATCGTTTTTGATGAGATCTTTCAGAACTTGGAATGAAGATATGTAAATGGATCCTATTTTGCAATTCAAATTGTCTTGCAATGTGCAATTTCTGTGGCTACACCCACTTACCATTCGAAGTCATGTTCTTGCTTTCAGGATTCAGTATTTGTCAACCACTTGGAAAGCTTTTACCAGCTGTGAAACTAATGTGGTCCATAAATGATTTTGAATGTCTGCAATTTTCGTGTTGTCTGACACATTTGGAAAAGCTCTCTGCTTATCGAAGATAGTAGGTTTGACGTTTTTCGGCACCTTTGGGGTTCTTCTCTTGCTTTTGCTTGCTGCTGCAATTCATGGTGATTTAACCTTCTGCTTGCATATCTTAGTCATGTCATTGCCAAAGAGCATTTGAGGTCTAGATGTAAGCATTAGGTTTAACTCACTTTTGATTACTTGGTTAATGATATGCCAACAACTAATTAGAATGATGTGCATGGTTCTTTATTTATGAACTACTTAACTACTGAAGTGTTGCTTCAAACCATGTACTTTGTTCTGTTTCATGTCTCATAAGCAGCTTACAGTTACCAGATAGCTTACATGTTCAACATGACTGCAATGTATTTTACATAAAAGCTGGATTACACAAACCAGAGTTATACAATGCAACTATGCCAGAACCCCCAATTCATCATTCCCAACATACACTACATTCAGTGATTCAACCAATACATTGCAATCATTACATAGGCAAGAAACATAGAACATCTTATAAAAACCTGCAGTTTATGTTGCAAACCTCCCTAAAGGAGGAACAACCACATACCAGTTTAGGACAAAAACAATCTACACGGATCTAGAAAAAGGGCCATCAGCTCATCAATCTCCTCTCAAGGCCTGCATTGCATCTGTGGAATGCAAACTAAACATAGCCTTGATGCACGGTCACTTGCAGAAATCGGTATCACACTCGATCAAATCTATTTCCCTGAACAACAACATTCTCTCAAAAGCCAGCAAATTCAACCAACCCTTGCAAAGATTACCAACAATAACAATGCATTACAAAACCCACAATTATATTCGATGCCAACACATGGACCCTAACTACCTAAAAATAAACAACTATTTTGCCAAGTACCTTCCCCTCATCCCAAAACAGTTTGCTTTTCTCCCACCGATTCCGACTTCCCACAGGCCCCGCGCAATTGCGCGGGCTTAATTCTAGTACCTCATAAATGGAAGGATTATCTTGCCAAGAGTGATGACCTGGAGGTGCTGCAAAAATCCAAAAAGAAAGATTCACTTAGAGATTAAGCAGCCAAATCAATCGTTCTAATTCTGCAAATCATTTAATTTACCCATCTCATAATCTGCCTCAATCCATTGACCACGAGTTAAGCGACGGATAGCGTAGTTAAAGAGTCTTGCGGAAGGTGTAACAGTAGCTTGATACTCTACTTCCGCTGCCGGAAATCGTTCAATTTCAACATCAAAATCCCCCACCATGCGACTACGAACTTTTGAGAAAAGAAACTAAACAAATTATTGAAAGCAAAGCCAAGAAAAACAATCGAGTACAAAATCAAAGGAAAATTAAACATACCTGCTGGTTTGTTTTCAATCTCAAACTCGAGAATACCTTGATGTTCATCTCCCGAGA
This sequence comes from Linum lewisii, assembly GCA_034768395.1. Classification (NCBI taxonomy): domain Eukaryota; kingdom Viridiplantae; phylum Streptophyta; class Magnoliopsida; order Malpighiales; family Linaceae; genus Linum; species Linum lewisii. Next base: position 63,269,816 of record CM068300.1, read on the forward strand.
TCGTGATGATGACGATATCATCATCAGCAGTTTTAGTTCGCAAAAGTTCTTCAATCTCCATCGACTGAAACGACAAGGCCGTAGTAATGCCATATATATTGGATGATTCAGAAACTTCTCCTTCAGGTTTGAGTTTACACGACATTTGGGCTGACCAGCCGAGGGAGTAGAAAGAAAACTCGTTGGCGGAGATGACGAACATCGGTTCCGGCTGAATATTAGTAGCTGCCAAAGCTTTCTGCAATATTCCGGCTTTCAATCGTAGTTGAGTCGTCATCGTTTAAGGGATTTAGGAATTTTGGAGGCAAAGGAACAATTGCAGAGATGTGAAACTGTAAGAGCAGAAGATTGCAAGTTGATAGTTATCACCACTGAATACAGTCATTAATTCCATAAGCATATCTTTCAAGGCCAAATTAAAAACACAACTAAGCATAACAACACATGTTAGAAGAAGGACTTAAATACACCGGATACCACTGAACTTTTTAAAACCAGTCACACTAACCACTAAACTTTTTTTCGTACATCGGATACCACTAAACTCGATTTATTATCCACGATTTACCATTCCATCCTTAAAACGGATGAAAAAATGACGTGGCAGTTAACGGCGTTAGCCTAAACACATATACTGATGACGTGGCTGCTGACTGTACGAAAACTTAAATGTAAAGAAGAAAGAAAGTTTAGAAGCGGCGTTTTTTGTCAAGAATGAAATGAGGGGAATAAAAGGAAAAGAAGAATCTTACCATTTTTTATTCTTGCTGCTACCTCTTCCACATCTCCATATTTCAGCACCTTCTCTCCTCCAAGTGACCCATCATCTGAAAGCTCATCCTCTCCATTCCCTTCTTCATGGCACTCATCCATTCCATTGATCTCTTCCCTAGGAATGATGCCGCCCCTGCACATAATACACATATTAACTCAATTCTCAAGTTTTTGTGATCTGAAATTGAGAGACCATAGTCGTTCATATCTCTTACCATGGAAGTCTTGTGGTGTGCAGGAAGGGAGGATTGGATTGAGAGAAGCAGGAGGTTATTGTTGTTGGTGATGATTGTGATCTTCTCCATGAAAGGATTGAAGCATGAAGTTTGAATGGAAAAAAGCCATCCATTACAAGTCATTAGTATCTATAATTGCAGAAGATGCAGAATATATAGCTCTTCCCAGAAAGGAAGAATTGATACAGGACAAATAAGAAATCTGTCCAAGGACTGACAGAGAATGAGAGATGCTTATAGGGAAGTATATTAGGGTTGATATAGACAACTTAAGACTCTCATAGTGTATATTATCAGCTTAAGTTCTCTATCATAGCGTGGCTCAGCAATTGGATTCAGGATAGCAATACTATACCAGCAATTGGCCGCCACACTTTATTCAATCAATAAGATTCCATCTGGTAATCTGCTTCAGTCTTGATTCAGAAGAAAAAAAGAGGATGAAACTTTCCAGGAACGAAGTCTCAGGAACAGAGTCTGGAGGTTTAATTCTTTGTTTAGGAAGAAGAAGAGTTGGAGCATTAAAGGGGAAAGAGATTTTCTGAAATAAAAAAATACCTAAATTGGTCCCTCACATAAACGCCTAACACAATGGGAAATCTTAATATTTAATTTATCGTCCAGTCAGCGTCCACGTAGGCACTATAATATGACTAGGATAACATGGTTTGTTGCCATGTCAGCTTTTCATCCATCTTTTGGATGGAGTGGTAAATCGTGGATAATAAATCGAGTTTAGTGGTATCCGGTGTACGAAAAAAAGTTTAGTGGTCAGTGTGACGGGTTTTAAAAAGTTTAGTGGTATCCAGTGTATTTAAGTCTAGAAGAAGCATTGAAGTGATCATCTTAAAATAGCACAACTAAATGCTACCAGCTTGTCCATAGTTTCGAATTCTAATGTTCCACAAGAGATTAAGATGCAAACTTTGAAGATTCGAGATATGCGAAAACTTACCCCAATTCAGTCACTAAATCTGAATCAGTCAAAGATTGAATAGCCAGACGGGGAAATTCTGATGCAGATGCATAATACAAAACCTAAACCCTATCGGACTCAAGAAGAAGAAGCCTAACGACATTCTTTTGACAAATAAATGAATTGCAAGAAGAGAAAAGACGATGGAAGAAAAGATACCTGAAAGATCAGCCTCCTGCGTCGATTATCAATGAAATCGCGGGCAATTGAAAAAGTCCCGTAAGTTTTAGCTTATAAAGCGTTGGTCCTTTCTTTCAGAAATTGTTAAATTGGTCCCTCCTCAATTTCCGTCCAAGGCCGTCTAATTTTTCCGTCCCTACCACGTCACTGGAATGATGACTCATCGCCTTGGACAATCACCCAGGCGAGCTGACTGGTTCAGTCTCCTGCTTTCAACCGTTGGTTAAATCGAAAGCGAGACGCATGATCGTCATCATCTTCTAGAGTTCTTTCATCTCTTCCCCCTCTGTCAGACAGCCTAAGAGTCTTTTCATCTCGCCTTTTTATCTCTCTCTCAACCTATTAGCGGAAGCGAAGCGTTTTTCTTCTCTGACCGACGATAATCGAAAATTTTCCAAGAGTGTTTAGGGCAGGGGCATTGCAGATGGTAAGCAAGTCGGTTTGTTCTTGCGTCTGTAAGTTCCCGGCCGAACGTCGTTTCCCCTGATTCTCGTTAACGTATGACAATGTTAACCGTTAGGTTGTCTTTCGACGGAGTTTAGAAGATGGCGAAGTGGATTCTTCGGCACAGAGATTTACCCGCCCCCAATATGTTTCGGGTAAGAAATTTACTGTTCTTTGTTTCCCGAAACGAAGATGACCTTCGTGAAACCCACTCTGAATGATATGGGACCTGTGCGTAGATTAGGGTTCACTTCCGAAACATTTAGTCGGTGGTATCTTCTTGTGTGTTTCCCTAAACCTGTGTGTGATGTGGGCCCCCAGTGGCCATTATTGGACTTTGAATGTTTAGGGTTTATCCGCATTCGTGCTTGTTTTGTTATTCATTGCAGGGAAAGAGGATCTATTCACCATCGAAATGTAGTACTACAATGGGTTGTTGCAAGGGAACGAGTTTAGTGACATATTTTGACTGAATTGACCCAGACTACTTCTCTTTGATCGATCTCAATGCGATGACTGAGATGGTAAAGGTTGAAGGGGGCTTCTTCCAGTATATGTGGGCTAAACCAGATGGTGATATTGAAGATTGGTTGCAGAGTATCGAGTGCGAAGAGGATGTCATAGCATTCACTAAAGCTAGGAAGAGGATTGGTGAGGATGGGGAGGTCTTGGGTATTCCATGCACACTGCCATGAAAATGTACGTGAAGAAGCTCACACAGTTCGAAGCTTGGAAGAGGATGGGTCAGATAAAGATGCAGATAGTTGACGCCTTCGTCGAGAAAAGGAGGGTGCAGTTCACCCTAGAAGAAGTGAACAATGAACCAGAAGATGAAGTGGAATTGAGAGACTTGGTAGCTACACTTCCTCTTCAAACGGTTCTGAAGTCTTAATGCTGCCCTGGAGTAGCCCACACGGAATTCCTAGTACTCTACACACAACCGAGCCGCTTCATCCTTCAAGAGAAGTCATTGAACCTCCGGTAAACCAAGAAGTAGAACAACACTAGGTAGACGGCGATGGTCCATGTATGGCAACAAAACATGTTAATGAAATAGTACAACCATATGTCGACGTGGTCGTTGACCCACTGGAAATCAACGCCGACACAGAAGTTGATAAAATGGCACAACAGACAGTCTACGTGGAACCAAACCTAGAAGAATTCAACGCCGGAACTCAGGATGATAGAATGACTCACCCGACAATTGACGTGGCAGTTGACCTAGTAGAAGTCAACTTCGGAACTCATTGACTTCCAGTAGAAGATGTTTTGGTTGAGATGCACCATGAAGAGGCATTGGATGAGCCACTTGAGATCCACAGACGACGATGCACAGTCTTATGGTGAGTATCAGTCAGTGGGTCAAAAAGAAGCATAAGGAGTCAAATATAGGCCCGCTAAAGAGATCCGGCCCACTCTGGTTCAGAACGTGTTTACTGGGCCCGATCCAACCGGACTAACCCATCGAGCGCCAACAATATATCCTCAAGTGGCTCGCGGTATTTGTCTTGTCTATATAAGCCCTCTTCTTCTGAGAAAATTCAAAATTCTGTTGAATTACGATGGTCTCGAAGACGAGGAAGAAGAAGCTCTCCGGCAGGTGATTTTCCTTCCATTGGTTCAATTTTTGAGGACTTTTAGGTTTATTCGCTTCTGGAAATAGAATCTGTTGTAGTGTTCATTGCTCTCAATTGATTGATTGATTCGATTATGTTACTCTTATAGGCTCCTCTTAGTCTTCCTGCATCATCATCATCGACCAGAAGAAGAAGAAGTGCTTCAACCAGAAAAAAGAGAGCAGCACCGCCGAATGATTCCTTCTTACCCTCTGTCAACCGACTCACTCAGGTAACTATCTATTCTGTTGGATTCTTATTCTAAAACTCGATTATCTCTAATGCTGGCTGGCTAGCTATAATAAACTAATAATTCATGCCTTAAAGTAGACGGAGTTGCTTCAGGATTCCGAGGCTGCTCGACCTGGAATGCCCAAACGCCGGAGGCTTCTGGTAATTATTTATTTGATGTTTAGTGCTCATTGCTGTTATAAGTCTTTCATTATCGACTGACTCGCTCTTCACCAGCACAGCATGGATTGCCGGTTTATATTCTGTTCCACTGTGCATTCGGATACACTCTCTTTGTCTGCCATGACTTTGATGAAGTTGAATATAACTTTGAAGCAACTGAAGAGTACATTAAACGCTACAAACAAGTCTTCAAGCCCATTGGGTTTTATCATTTTCAATCTACTGATGCAGCTCTGCATGAACTGACTAATTTCAACAAGTTAAAGTTCTAGATGAATTTATCATACAAATTGTTTCTCCATTAACTGTTTCTGTGCCTTTAATTTTGTGTAGCAAATCCGACCAAAGAGCTGATAGATTTCGTAACGTATAATCTTCCAGAAGAAATGAGTTTTCCTGGTGGTTCGAAATTTCCCATTTCATGTGGTGATATTTTCATCACGCAAAAGATAGCCCGTAGACTCAAAATTTCTGCGACATGTGGCTTAAGACTTTCTAATTTTGTACGTGGTTTGCATTCGAACATTTGTGAGTTCTTCGGCAAAAAGGTTTGTGTTTCTTCTCTTGAGCAGATTGCAGGGTTTGCAGCAGATTTTTTTTTTCCATCCCAATCTGATGTTTATGAGTTGATGTAGCCTGCAGAATTGGAAAAGTGTCAGCGAGATCTGGCACTCAGTTTTGCCAGGCAAAGGTGCAAATCAACCTACAAAGGAAATTCCATGGTGGCTAATTCATCATCTTATTTCTTTGATGACGAAGTTGTTGTAGTTGAGCCGCATAAATTTGAAGGTATATTTATTGTCAAGGGTAAGAACAATGATGCTATGTGTACTAAAAATTTAGTACCTGGTGAAGCTGTCAATGGGGAGGAATTAATCTCTGTCAAGGTTAGTCAAGTTTTTTTTTGTTTTCTTTATTTGTCTCTTAAGAAACAAATGGTGTAGCATAGAATAATTCATGATACTTGCATCTTAACAAGAGTTGAATGTTACGATAAGAAGAAGAATTGACAGTTGATTTTCATTAGAGACAAAAAGGTTCAATTTGTACTTTGTCAAAGTGTGAATTAATATATCAAGGCATGGTTGCAAAACTGAAATAACATTGTTTGCTGCTATAACTATGTTGAAGTTAACAGTCTTGTTGCTACCAATGTTTAATGCTAGTTCTTATGTGTTGAGATTTTTATTAATATCTGTCTTTTAATTTTAGAACAAGGATGGAATCGAAACAGAGTACAGGATATGGGATCCAAGCAAATCGAAGTTGGCTGCTGCAATCCAGTGTGGTGTTGAAAATATTTGGGTGGTAAGTAAGATGACACATCATATGATTATGAAATTAACGGATATACAAGGTATTAACTCATTTAATTTTTTTTTTTAATTGTTTTTCAGAAACCCGGTTCTCGTGTTTTATACATAGGTGATGTATGTGAAACCACAGTTTCACATTTATCTAATCTTGTTGGCTCTGTGAGTTATTGTTTTTTTCCCCTAAATCATCATTACTAATTCATGGACATGATTCCCTTCTGATTACTAATTCATGGACATATGTTTTATTTATAGGATGGTTTGGTCTATGTTGTGAGTTCGTCTGATGCTGTTGTAAACATGGCTGAGAAGAGATCAAATATTATTCCAATTTATTATTGTTACAGTGCTGCGGAAATGTATCTTATGCTTGTTAGTATGGTGGATTTTATCTGTGCTGATCTAGAGGACCCGCTTAAGGTTTTGGATATTCTTTACAACAATGTTACTGGTTATGGTGGGATGTAATTGGTGTATTATTCTATGGGTTTAAATTGGTTAATTATATTTTTCAGGTGCGTGGACCATATATCAATTTGGGTGGACTAGCTACGAATGCTCTACATTATCTTAGAGCAGGTGGACATTTCTTGGTCTTTACCCAGGTTTTGTTTCTTATTTCTTGATGATATTATGATGTAGTAGAGCTTTGTTAGTGTATCAAAGGTTTGTTATTTGGTTAACTGGTACTGTTAACTCTTTTGTGAATTTATAGGCGGACTCTATTGTTCCAACTTCTGAGAACGGAGTCGCGATTGAAACGCTTACGAGGGAAGAAAAGAGAGAGTTCAACATACTTGAGATGATCAAGTTGGAGCAAGACCATAAAGGCCTCGTAATGGTGGCTGGTTGTTACCGCAAACCAATGTTGGCGGGAGAGAAATGCTAGAATTTTTAGAGATGCGGTTTATAGTAGTACATAGGTGTCTGTTATGTCGATGTATTAGATTGGTTTTTGGTTGTTCGTGGAGGGTCTCTTTTTGGCTGATAATCTCGCCGAGTGGGTGAGGCTTTTGTTCGATCCCAGTTGATGTGCAGGGCTGGCTGTTTAGCCTAGGTCGTTGTCCTTGGGTGTTGGTTTTTTGGCTCTGCCTATTCAGGTTTGCTGCTGTTTCCCTTTGTATAGCTTGTCAAAAAAAATCATGTTAATAGTAGTGTTCTCATCACTATAATAACCTAACCTAACCTAGTTCCCTTCATATCTTCTGACGGCTGAAATGCAAGAAGAGCTGAAGAACATGTGCTAGCAGTGTCCTTGTGTCGAGTTCGACTGCAAGCTTTCCACCGACCACAACACAAATAGGGTTGCTAACGAATAAAGTTGCTTCGAGATTCGTTCGATGTCTGGCGGGTTTTGAATTTTTTTGACACTTTTTTAATTTTAATGTACCGTCAATAGCAAAATGCGTAACTTGTCCAAACTAGACAAAATGTGACTGGCAGCCAGCGAATCGCCAACCAGCCAGCCAGAATCAGACCGTTGCAGCGCATCGCCAAGTGCGAGTACCGTTAGGTAACTAGCTGTTAGTTATCGTTGGGCTGGCTGCAGCCAGCGAGTGTGGCTGGACTAGCTCATCGTTGTTGGCGCATCGCTGGCTGTAGCCAGCCCAACGGTAACAAACAGCAAGTATAAAAACCCCACACACACCACCACATTTCTTCACACCTCCTCCCTCAATTTCCATTCTCTCAATGTAGTTATCATTTTCGAGTTAAGGTTTTGTGGAGTTTGATTAGTTTCGAGTTATTATTATTGTTTGTACGCTTAATATTACGTCTTTTTTTTTGTAGGTTGGCAGCAATTGTCATTCCCATCAAAGCTTTTCGTTCGAAGAAGGTAGCATAACCTCAAAAGGTAGCATAATCTCAATATTATACTAATTAAATTTGTGTAATTATGATTACTAGAATTCCCCGCGCGATGCAGCGGAAAGTTTTGGAGGACAAGTAATAGTAATTTTGAGACAGTAATGTCAAATATCGAGATGGTAGTGAAACGGGCAACCGAAAGAAAAAAAGAAATAGAAGAGTGTTGATTAGCACATAGTGAGATGGTTGTGAAATTGGCAACCGAAAAAAAACCAAAGAAATAGAAGAGTGTTGATTGACTATTTGACATAATGCGTATCAAACAAGAAAAAAATCCGTGGAACAATGACAGCAGGGGCGAGACCGTTCTTGCAACATCAATTGTGGAGATGAGAATGCTACAAGCCAATAAACTTACCCTCACAACTCACAAGCCCACCCAACACAAGATGACCCACAAAAGACCACTTTTCAAAGCCTATGATCCAAGCCTTAAATACTTTAATGGAGGGAAACAAACACTATTATTCAATAGTAACTCCCCTTCTCCCTTTATATATAGAAAGAATGATTATGGATATTTAATTATCGATGGATTCCATGTTTGGAGAGGTGCCGCGTGGCGTACGAAGTGGTAGTCCCGAAGATCCTTCGATTTTATGGGGTGATGCTGAACGACATCGAGCATCGACAATTTTCTAAGCTCAGGTTAGTACATTTAATATTATTATAGCAAATTGTAATTACTTATATTGTAATATTAGGCAGCTGATCCCCATCCAACCCTTTCCAAGGGTTGGAAACTTCCAACCTTCATCTCAACCATTAGATCACCCTTTGACCCTTTGACCAATCCAATGGTCTAAATTGTTAGGGGTATTTAGGGCTTTACACATATAATTTAATTATTATATTTAAAATAAATAATTTAATTCCCAGGGCTGCCGTTGGCTCTCCGGCGGCGGCCACCGTCGCCGGCGACTTTTCCGGCGAGACTCCGGCGAAATTTTTATTTTTTTTTAAAAAAAAAAAATTCTTTAAAAAAACCAGTTAACACTTTTTTGTTGTTAACAGTGTTTTTTTTAACTGATAACAAATTAACATGGTTTTTACCTGATAACTAGTTAACATCGTTTTTTGTTTGATAACTAGTTAACATCATGATTTAGATAACTAGTTAACAAAAAAATTAGTTGATTACTAGTTATCAAAATTAGTTAACTAGTTAACACATTTTTTGTTGTTAACTAGTTAACATCTTTTTATATTAATAACTAGTTAACACCTGTTTTTGCTGTTAATTAGTTAACAAATTTTTCTGTTGATAACTTCACATGTTATTATCTTATAACTAGTTAACTAATTTTTATGATCAAATTTTATCAAGATTTTTGTTAATAGATTATCTAACTAGTATGTTGTTGTTAACTAGTTAACATCATGCTTAAGATAACTAGTTAACTTATCGAATTAACTAGTTAACATATATCGTGATCAGATAGTTAGTAAACGTGTTGTTAATTAGTTAACTTATATAGGTATAAGTTAACTAATTAACAATTTTTTTTGTTGTTAACTAGTTAATAACCAACCGAGTTAACTAGTTAACTTGTTAACAAATTTTTTACTCGATAACAGTTATTTTTGTTAACTATTTAACAAACCGAGTTAACTAGTTATCAAGTTGTTAACTAGTTAACCAACCGAGTTAATTAGTTAACTTATCAAGTTGTTAACTAGTTATCCAATCGTGTTAACTAGTTAACCAATCGAGTTAACTAGTTAGCTAATCGAGTTAACTAGTTAACCAATCGATAATCAAGTTAACTAGTTAACCAATCGATAATCAAGTTAATCTAGTTAAACCAATCGATAATCAAGTTAACTAGTTAACCAATCGATAACTGAGTTAACTAATTAACAACATGATCTAATAACCTGTTAACGAGATTATTAGTTATCAAATATAAACTAACTAAAATTAAAATATATGCATGCCCTCTTTGCCAACAGCACTACATGATTACAATAATACTACTTTCCATCCTTGAAGACTTTATCATCCACAGCCACCACTTTGACTTACTCATACTCAAAATCCACAGGATGGACAGAAGAAGAAGATGATGATGATAATGAACACTCTTCTGGCCCCACGTGGATCCGCCTCTTCCACTTGCTCAACATGTTACAAAGATTCACCCCATGAATGCCCCAAAAGCTCCAAACCCACCCCCCATAGTCAAAGCAGCAATCACCTTCATACCACAGTCTCTTCTTCTCACATCCACCACCACTGGTTCAAGCTTTGGATCAAAACCTTCAGGATCCAACGGTTGTGAATGCATCCAGTGAGGGAAATGCCTCAATTGGAAGCTCCAAGAGTAAAGGAAGCTACTCTGTGATGCATTCCCATTGGAAGAAATCAAACCTATCAGAACTTCCTGGTCATTACTCCACATTCTTCTTAAATCAATTGGGTATGAAAGCAGAGAATCAAGTGGCTTTACTTCACCAAATTGACTCAATCTGATTTCCAGTCTCTTTGACCCTGCCTAATAATCAACCCATGAATGCAACCTCTTATCACTGCTCAACATTGTGCTGGCAGTAGCCTTCCGATCCGCAACTTCTTTTACTTCCACAACCGCAACTTCTTCGATCCCCTTCCGCCTTCGCCGCCGCCGTAGCCTTCCGTTGCTCATCTTCCTCACGAATCTCCTTCATCGCATGCTCCTCCTCTTCTCCCTCCTCCGCGTTCTCCTCCTTCTTCGACTGATCCGATTCTTCCGCCGTAGTTTGTTTCTGCTCCTCCTCCGTGCGCTTCGAATCGGAAGAAGGCGACGACATGTCGGCGGCTATAGGGGGAGAGGTGGCGGGAGAGAGATGAAGGGGAGACGGTGGCGGGAGAGGAAGATGAAGAGGTGACGGCGGCCGTAGCGGGAGAGTGACGGCAAGGGAAGAATGGGGGAGATGAAGGACGGCGGCTAGGAGATGAGTTAGAATTTTAGGGTTGATATTTATTTCAAAATACCCAAATTACCCCTCCGGTCTGAGTGGTTGGAATGGTCCAACCTTTAAAGGTTGGACCTGGATCCGGTGCCGTAATATTAGGAGCAAATTTTAATATTATTAGTAGTAGCAAATATTAGGACCCTATAAAATTACATAGTAATTACTAATGCTAACACTACAAAAAAAACGCTAATTAGCGTCGGTTGAAACGTAGCAATTTAGCGTCGGTCGGTCATCAACCGACGCTAAGTGGTTGATCTCGCGTTTTAGCGTCGGTTGATAGGCGACCGACGCTAAAATGGGACAAAGAGCCGACGCTATTATCCGGTTTTGGTTCGTTTTTTGGCTGACCGGGCGGTTAAATTGGCGTCGGTCAGCAGAAAGAGAATAGCGTCGGCTGACACGCGTTTTAGCGTCGTCATCGACGACGCTAAAACGCGTAAGTATTTAAACCCCCATCCTAACCCTAATCTCAAATCTCTCAATCCTCTCCTCTCTCAATCCTCTCCTCTCTCTCCTGAAACTCTCCCAAACACCACCCTCCTCCTCCTCCTCCAAACTCTCCAACCACCACCCTCCTCCTCCTCCAAACCTCTCCTCCTCTACTACTACTCCTCCTCCTCCTCCTCTCAAACTCTCCTCCCCTCTCTCAGCCGCCACCCTCAACTCTCCTCCCACATCTGCCGTCCGCCACCACAACTCCACCGCCGTTCCGCCGCCGTCCGCCGTTCCGCCGCTGTCCGCCGTTCCGCCGCCGTCCGCCAACGTGACGGCGGTGGAGAAGAGAAAACAGATCTGGGAAAAAACCCAAATCTGGAAAAAACCCAGATTAGAAAAAATTAAAAATAAAAACGAAAATAATAAATGAAAAATTAAAATGAAAACAAAAAACAAAAAAACAAAAAAAATTGGTTTGGTTAGCCACCCATTCGGTCAACCCATATTTTAGCGTCGGTCGTGTTTTATTTTAGCGTCGGTTGACCAAACGACCGACGCTAAATTATAGCGTCACCGTATCTGGCGTCGGTCTTGCCGACCGACGCTATTTATTGGCGTCGGTCATGACCGACGCTAAAACGCGTGTATGACCGACGCCAAAACGCGTTTTTTTGTAGTGTAATTGACTACTAATAGAAATTTGTAGCCAATATTAGGACCCAAAAAAATTAAATGTTACTTATATTTGAACTTACTTACATGTAAATGTTTAGGACTTACTCAAAAATTGAGTACTAGTTATTAATTTGCTTACATCTTCTTCCCTCAACTATTAGGACCCACATATGACGTTTAATTGTCGTCACTCTAAGAAGATCGTACAATACGATCCTAGGTTCGAGCCTTACCTTACCCGCATCGGTCTACAACAGTTGACAAACTGCCTGGATATGACCCCCGATCCTGACATGATCACTGCATTCGTCGAGAGGTGGCGTCCCGAGACCAACATGTTCCACTTGTACTACGGTGAGGCGATCATCACACTCGAGGACGTGCACTTTCTCACTGGTCTGAGCGTAGATGGTGAACCAGTTGAGTCGGAGAGGCGCCTTCCGACTGACGTACCGGTGCTGCAGGCGTACGTAGAGAGCCTTCTGGGAAGGAAACCAGCAGTTGCTGACCTGTCTACTGATAGAGTGAAGATGACGTGGTTGCGCAGCAATTTCGGCACCATTAGGGGAGACGCCGACGATGTCACTGTTGAGCAGCACTGTCGTGCCTACATTCTAGACTTCTTCGGTAGCCGCATCTTCGCTGATCGGTCTAGTGCTTACGCACACCTCTTCTTCCTTCCACTACTAGAGGATATGGACCGGATAGGCGCGTACGCTTGGGGGGCCGCCGCACTGTCATGGCTATATAGGGAACTCGGTCGTTGTTTTTTCCGCGTAGAGAGCAGCCCCTCCCGTGACCACATAGGTGACATCGGATGATGGATGACATTAGTCAAAGCGTGGGTGCTTGAGAGATTTACCTCCATTGCGCGTCGAGTTCACGAGAGTAGCCAGATTGCACCGACGTATTCCCCTGTTCCACGCATGTCATGGTTCGAGTTTCGACTTCGTATTTCGTGTTTGTATTACATTCCACTTTCGCACATGCGTAAATGACGTAGTTATTGTAGGTGGAGAGAGTGGTATCACGCGAAGACCAGATACCTTGCAGTAGGAGTGTACCGCCAAGCTTCTTGACGAGGGGACTCCATTTGTGATATGATATTGCGTGAAATTCGATGACATTTCGTCTTATGGTTTAGGTTTGTACTCGTCTAATTTCCGAATTTGTTTTATATAGTGGTGTTCATACGTGGGTGATCGTGAGCATTACAGTCCAGGGACATTCCCCAGTTACCACGTCGTCGCACCACTCATCTGCTTCTTCAGTGGCATGTGGCATAGGATAGAGTTCTGCGCTAGTTTGGGATGGATTCGTCTGGTGGCACACTTGAGAAATTGTAGCGAATGAGAGTCATCAGAAAGCGAAATCAACTTGGAAGCAGGCGAAGCGTACGTATCTGAACCAGACATCGAGATCAATACCGGTGCAGATGCACGACCATCACACTCGGACTACACCCCCCAGGGGCTTACACAAATTTGCTCGAAGATATCGGTGAACGTATGAAGTCAAGTAATGGGGAGTACAGATTTCACAACGTTCCACGCTATCACATTGACGGCCCAGGGTTTGCGATTGGACAGGAATTTCAAACAAAAGACGAGGCCCAAGTTGTTCTCAAGCAATATGCACTCAAGAATAACCGCATGTTGTGCACGACGCCAATCTAGCGCATGGCAGCTCGAGCAACGATATCATGGATATCAAGGCACTGGCTGCCTGTGCAGGATAAGACTCACTATAGATGAGAGTGGTGTTTGGATGGTAAAATAATTCAATTCGACTCATCTGTGTTTGGGCAGCGTACACAACGTCAGTTCAAGGCAGTTTGACGTCCGTGTGATAGCTGATGCGGTCATGCCCTTCGTCCAAGTACGCCCTCATGCCCTCATGTTCAAATCAATATGCTCCAGACTCACATTTATACGCAATACAATAGACATATCTCATACAAGAGAGCATGGAACGGAAAACAACGAGCCATGGAGCTGATCTATGATAACTGGGAGGAATCATACAATGAGTTACCAATCCTCCTGTGCAAGATCGCAACTATGGAACGCAAGTGGAATTATGCACGAAACCGATTACTACAGATGATGGAGATACTGTCTACCAATTTGACAGGGTTTTTTGGAGTTTTGCCCCTAGCATCGAAGGTTTCAAACATCGCCCTCCTGTGCTCGTCGTTGAGGGCACCTTCACGACGGGCAAATACAAGCACACACGACTCATGGCTAGTTCGTTCGACGGTAGTAAGAACATTTTTACTGTAGCCTTTGCAATTGTGGAAGTTGAGAGCAATGAGAACTGGGAATGGTTCTTTAAGTGCATACAACGGCTATCACAAACTGACCCGGAGTATGTGTCATATCCGACCGATATGCTGGCATCAAGAGTGTCATGTCTAAAATCAGATATGGATGACATTGACGTTGGTGCACCCATCACTATGTAAGCAACTACAACAGCCACGCGAAAAACCCTGAACTAAGGGGTAGGAATTTCCGGGTTATTGGACTCAAAAAGAAACCTAAGGAGTCAAATATTGGCCCGGTAAAGAGAGCCGGCCTACTCTGGTTCAGAACGTAAAGACATCCAACCGGACCCAGCACAAACTATATATATAACGATGAAGTCGGTCGCGGGTTTGTCCTATCTGTAATCTGTAAGCTCTCTTCTTCGCCGAAGAAATCTCTCTTTCATCTTCGCGGGATTACACTGTTGAATTCCGATGGTTTCCAAGTACGAGGAGGAAGAAGATGCTCTCCGGCAGGTCAGGTGATTTTATATCTATTTTCATTCCATTGGTTCAATTTTGAGGATTTGGGGATTTTTCGAATCTGTTTGTATAGTTCATTGCTATCGATTGATTGATTGATTCGATTATGTTACTCTTCTAGGCTCCTCTTAGTCTTCCTGCATCATCATCATCGACCAGAAGAAAAAGAAGCGCTTCAATCAGAAAAAAGAGAGCAGCACCGCCGAATGATCCCTTCTTACCCTCTGTCAACCGACTCACTCAGGTAACTATCTATTCTGTTGGATTCTTATTCTAAAACTCGATTATCTCTAATGCTGGCTGGCTAGCTATAATAAACTAATTATTCATGCCTTAATGTAGATGGAGTTGCTTCGGGCTTCTGAGGCTGCCCGACCTGGAATGCCCAAACGCCGGAGGCTTCTGGTAATTATTTATTTGATGTTTGGTGCTCATTGCTGTTATAAGCCTTTGACTATCGACTGACTCGCTCTTCATCAGGATGGATTGCCGGTTTATATTCTGTTCCACTGTGCATTCGGATACGCTCTCTTTGTCTGCCATGATTTAGATGAAGTTGAATATAACTATGAAGCAACTGAAGAGTACATTAAACGCTACAAACAAGTCTTCAAGCCCATTGGGTTTTATCATTTTCAATCTACTGATGCAGCTCTGCATCAACTGAGTATTTTAAACAAGTGTAAGTTAATTTCTAGATGAAGTTATCATACAAATTGTTTCTTCATTAACTGTGCCTTTAATTTTTTGTAGTAAATCCGACCAAAGAGCTGATAGATTTCGTAACGCATAATCTTCCAGAAGAAATGAGTTTTCCCGGTGGTGCGAAATTTCCCATTTCATGTGGTAATGGTATGCTCGCGATAAAAATAGCCCGTAGACTCAAAATTTCCATGAGAGGTCGCTCAAAAGATTTTAGCATTTTACGTGGTTTGCGTTCTAACATTTGTGAGTTCTTCGGCGAAAGGGTTGTGTTTCTTTCTTCTAATTAGCAGATTGCAGGGCTTGCAGCAGTATTTTGTTTCATCCCAATCTGATGTGTTTGAGTTGATGTAGCCTGCAGAATTGGAAAAGTTCCAGCGAGATCTGGCACTCAGTTTCGCCAGGCAAAGTCGCAAATCAACCTACAAAGGAAATTCCATGGCGGCTAATTTATCATATTCTTTCTTTGATGATGAAGTTGTGGTTGAGCCGCATAAATTTGAAGGCGTTTACATCGCCAAGGGTAAGAACAATGATGCTATGTGTACTGAAAATTTAGTACCTGGTGAAGCTGTCAATGGGGAGGAATTAATCTCTGTCAAGGTTAGTCAAGTTTTGTTGTTCTTTATTTGTCAAAGTGAAGAAGTATATCAAGTTATGGTCCGAAAACTAAAGTAGTATTTTTTGCTGCTATAATTATTTTGAATGGTTCCTTGTTGCTACCAATGTTTAATGCTAGTTCTTATGCGTTGAGATTTTTAGTAATATCTGTCTTTTAATTTTAGAACAAGGATGGAATCGAAACAGAGTACAGGATATGGGATCCAAGCAGATCGAAGTTGGCTGCTGCAATTCAGCGTGGTGTTGAAAATATTTGGGTGGTAAGTAAGATGACACATCATATGATTATGAATTTAACGGATATACAAGGTATTAACTCATTTATTGTTTTTTTAAAATTGTTTTTCAGAAACCCGGTTCTCGTGTTTTATACATAGGTGATGTATGTGAAACCACAGTTTCACATTTATCTGATCTTGTTGGCCCTGTGAGTTATAATTTTTTTCCTAAATCAGGCTTTGCCCAGATGTGATATGATTCCCTCCTGATTACTAATTCGTGGACATATGTTTTATTTATAGGATGGTTTGGTCTATGCTGTGGGTTCGTCTGATGCTGTTGTAAACATGGCTGAGAAGAGATCAAATGTTATTCCAGTTTATACTGATTACAGTGCTCCAATGATGTATCTTATGCTTGTTAGTATGGTGGATGTTATCTGTGCTGATCTAGAGGACCCGCTTAAGGTTTTGGATCTTCTTTACAGTAATGTTACTGTTTATGGTTGGATTTAATTGGTGTATTATTCTATTAGTTTAAATTTCGTTATTAGATTTTTCAGGTGCATGGACAAGATAGGACTGTGATAGGACTAGCTATGAATGCTCAACATTTTCTCAGAGCCGGTGGACATTTCTTGGTCTTTACTCAGGTTTTGTTTCTTCTTTCTTGATGATATTATGATGTAGTAGAGCTCTGTTAGTGTATCAAAGGTTTGTTATTTGGTTAACTGGTACTGTTAACTCTTTTGTGAGTTTATAGGCGGACTCTATTGTTCCAACTTCTGAAAACGGAGTTGCGATTGAATCACTGCGTGGGGAAGAAAAGAGAGAGTTCAACATACTTGAGATGATTGAGTTGGAGCAAGACCATAAAGGTCTCGTAATGGTTGGTGGTTGTTACCGCAAACTAGATGCATAGAGATACATAAGTTATGTAGTTTAGAGTTCATGTTAAGGAATTGTTTATTATCCCCTGTAAATCTCTTCACATGTTCCACTATTTCTTGCCTGTTTTTGTGCTTCTGTAACAGCCAAAGTTGTATGTTGTTTCGAATACAGTGTTCGAATGCACCAGCCTATCCGCTTCTGGCACAAAGGAAAGGCGCAGATCATCTTCCTTAAGAACTCAGAGAGTTATTTTTCCATAAAAAAAAAAGAGCTATCTACTAAATTATTTAGGGTTATTATTTCTAAAAAGCTCGAAGTATTGCGACTTATTTTGGATATACTCTATTTTAAAAAACCCCAAATCTATCCTTGTTACGCCCATTTTTTTCCTTTTTGGATGAAAGTGACCAAATAGATATTTTCCTTGCCACGTGTTTTTGTACTTCATATTTACGGATTTAAAATAACCCTTTAATATTATTATCTTGATTTTTCATTCCATCCACGAAATAAACTTTATATTTTCATAAAAAAAAAGTGACTCCGATAGAGAGTCTTCGCGATCGTCGGACTTCGGCAGTGAGGGGTTGTGTGCTTCCGTCATCGACGAAGACAGAAAGGGCTAGATCAACCTGGACGACATGCCCGGATCCAACTTCTTCTCCTCTTGGGACGTCACCGTCGACCCCTGCAACTTTGCCAGCATTAACGCCGACCGGGTCGTCGCTCTCAACTTGAGAGACTCTCGTGCCGGCTCTCCGAGAGACTTTCCGGTCTGGTTGGAGACTTGGTTTCCTTGGGTTCCTTGGCAGCTCTGTTGGTCGTCTTTGGAAGGAGAACCAGGTTGATGTTCGGGAAGACACCGTCGTGGGCAATGGTAACTCGGGCAAGCAGCTTTTCGAGCTATTTTGTTCTTGTTGTTGTCACGGGCAGCGTTTCAATTGTTCGAGCTTTTCCAGCAAGCTCAAGGACCTGGGGAAGAGAGCACAAATCAATTAGGTTTCGAGACATTTCAATTGTGCCAGGTTACTAGCTGGACTAAACCCTAGAGAACCAGATCTGAAATCGAAACGAAATAATTAGAAGAGTAATCGAAGCTATTACCTCAACAGCCAAGTACTCGAGGACTGCGACCCATGTAGACTGGAGCTCCGGTGCCAACACGCTGAGTGTATCTTCCCTTCTTCAGGTACCTCCCGATCCTACCGACAGGGAACTAAAGATTGGGTTTCACAGATCTGGAGACAGACTTCTTCTACGGACACCGCCCTTCCTGCCGCTAGCCGGCTCCCTTCTTCACTTTTGAGGCCACGGATTCCATCGCCAGCTCTGAAAAACTTATCCAATGATGGCTGAAGAAGATTTACTGAGTTGGAGAAGATTATTTTCAAAAACTTATCTAACGATGGATAAAGCCGATTTATTCAGTTGGAGAAGATGATTTTTGGATTCAAAAGCTTATCTAACGACGCCCTCGGCATTTGACAGTCACCGGCATGGCAGGGGTGGGAAAAGAAGAAGAAGTGAAGAAGAAAGAATTAAAGGGTTATTTTTTAACCCGTAAATAAGGAGAAGAAGAAAACACGTGTTAGGCAACGTGTCGTCAAAATTGCGAATTGGTCACTTTCCTTCAAAAAAGTTCAAACAAGGCCTAATGGCGTTAAGTCTTCCGAAAAATGGGATAGATTTGGGGTTTTTTAAAGATAGAGCATATCCAAAATAATTCGCAATACTTGGAGCTTTTTAGAAATAATAACCCAGTTATTTATCCAATTGATGATGAATCTAACTATTGTTCTAGTTAGATTCGTCAAACATGGTAGTTCTATAATTTACAAAGACAATGATCCGATGGTAAAAGACGAATAATTCATTCTGAGTTATATAGTCACTTATATCTCGTTCATTAGATCCAAATTTGGGTATAGTATAATATCTAGATGAGTGAAGAAACAAATCATTTAATTATAGGCACCTGCCCTAGAGTTGAGCATATGATAGCTGAGAGGAGCAAAATGATGATACTTATAGATACGAAATGCTAAGATAGAGAGGTGAACCATATGAAATTTTGAAAAACACCGAGTTACTACTACGTACTATTAGTTAGATAACATTTTCAAATGGAATCCAATTACCATATTGAACGTAGGCTATTCCTAATTGGTGATCAGTTTGGTGGTTACTTTTTAAGTTCAACGGTCCCTTAACCAGGCTAATTTTGAAGATCAAGAACAATTATTCTCTCCAAAACCTAGTGCAACATCAGTGGCGGAACTAGGGGAAGCCGAGCCCCGGCTCACCCCACTTTTTTTTTTGATGGAATTGTGAGTATATTAATAACAAGAGGATTCAAAAGAAACTTACAAAGACGTCCCCTTCTGTAGCCCTGAAAAGACGGGGCAGGAAGGCCAAAGACTCAAATCAAAAAACCGAAAAACCCCATCCCAAAAGTAAAGGACCGAGGACCCACTCAAACCCCGAAAAAACAAACTAGGAAACTCTCCAAACCCGGAAAGCCACACCTAAACAAAAGGGGCCAAGAAAACATCCAAGCTGCTCAGATGGCTGGCAAAAACAAAACAAAGAAAACAGCCAGCCCCCAAAAAACACAAAAACCACAGAAACCCCACCCAGTGCTTAACCTGGGTAAAAAATGAACAAGTTCCATCTCTCTAAATCTGCAGAGGAGAAAGAACCTTCAGCATATAGCCATCTACCACAATTCCATAAGACTCTTGCAGCAACCTGCCGATCATCCTTCTTCGTATCAGAGAAAACTCGTGAGTTTCTTTCCAGCCAAACGTACCACCACACCCCATGAAGAATAACTCTCGAGGCCACCGCAAAGGACGAAACGCAGTTCATTCCTTTCCAAGCACCGATCCAATCCCTCGCTCTACCGTTGCGTGGGCCGAACAAGGAAGGTTTTGAACTTACTTCGCTCCAAACATTCAACAGAAAAGGGCAATGGACAAGCAAGTGATCAACTGATTCAGCATCTCTCTCGCAAAGGGCACACCAGTTTGTTAGCACCATACCTCTTTGTTGAAGGTTGTCAATCGAAGCAATCTTACCGTGCCAAACCATCCACATAAAGCTTTGGATTTTTGAAGGCACCGCTTTCTCCCAAATAACATCGGTTGGGAAATCATGCAAAGGAGCATACCGTTCTTTAGTCAAAAGTCTTCTGAGCGAGGCCACCGTGAATCTACCCGAGCGCTCCATGGGCCACACCACCGAAGCTGGTCCTGTCGAGATGTAGTCGTCCGGGAGAGACTCCAACAGGTCCAGTAGTGCCTGTAACTCCAGATTCGCTCCACCTCTAAGAGTCGTGACAAGAGGGATGTGCCACGCCGTACCTGTGAAAGCAGGGCAAAACTCATAAACGCAAGAAGTCGAGGATTGGGCAGCAGCCGCAATCCTCGGGAAAGACACAGACAACCTCACCCCCCGAACCCAATGATCAAACCAAAAATCACACAACCCCCCCCCCCCCCCCCCCGGATCAAGGAAACCGTGCCGCCAGAAAACAGAGCTGGAAGATACAATCCATCTCCACATCGAGCACCCAGCGGACCCTTCATTCCAAGTCGCATACCACTCCGACCTCCCTGCACCACACTTGGTCACAATCAAAGATCTCCACCACGCCTCCCTCTCAACCGCAAACCTCCAAGCCCACTTACCGAGAAGTGCCTTGTTCATAATTTTGAGATCTTGGATACCTAACCCCCCACTTCCACGGGGTGCCTTGACAACCTCCCAGGCAACCCAGTGCAGCTTCCTTTTCTGCAAATCCCCCGCCCACAGAAAATTATTTTGTAAACTCTCCAGCTTCTTAATAACACTCACAGGGCCTTCAACAAGGACATGAAATAGATAGGTAGACCAGATAACACACTCTTCAGCAAGGTAACTCTACCCCCAAAGGACAGAAATTTTGCTTTCCAACTCTGAACCTTGTTCTCCACTTTTGAGATTACCGGGTCCCAAACAACCGACTTCAAGCTTCTCGCCCCAATCAGAAAGCCAAGATAGGTAGTCGGGAGTTCTGCTAGCTGACAGCCCACAGTCTCCGCAAATACACCAATCTCGGGAACCGTGCCAACTGGGATCAAAGAGGATTTGTGAAGGTTGACCTTAAGTCCGGTAATGGTCTCAAAACAAATCAAACAAGCCACCACAGTACGAATTTGTTCGATCGATGCCTCACAAAAAATCATAGCATCGTCCGCGTACAGGATGTGTGACACCTCTCCCAAATTCCTTCCTTCGTTCATGCAGAAACCCGAGAAGAGCCCCGCCCTTTGAACCAAATTGAGAATTCCGGAGAGAACTTCCATGACAGCTATAAAGAGAAACGGTGAAAGGGAGTCCCCTTGGCGCAAACCTCTAGAACTCCTGAAATAACCCGACGCCTCTCCATTAACCAAAACAGAGAAAGAGGCAGTCGAAATGCAGCACCTGATCCGTTCTACCCATCCTATCGAGAAACCCATCACATCCAGTACCTGAAGCAAACACTCCCAATTGACGTGATCATACGCCTTCTCTATGTCCAGCTTTAGCACTAATCCCGGCTTCCCGCTTCGAAGACGGGCATCAATTACCTCGTTGGCGATCAGACCGCATCTAAGATCTGTCGGCCCCCAACGAAGGCGCATTGTTGTGGGGAAATCACTTCGGCCATCAGACCCTTCATTCTTGCGTGAGCAGCTTTGAGATGATCTTATACAGGCTCCCCACCAGACTAATCGGACGGAGGTCTTTGAAATCACTCACATCCTCTTTTTTTGGGATAAACACAATGAAAGTGCTATTAATACTTGTGGAAGCGAGGCCTTACAAAAAAAACTCTTTCACTGCCTCACAAACATCTTGTTTCACCACTTCCCAATTTCTCTTGAAGAAAATCATCGGGAAACCATCCGGACCCGGAGCTTTCTGCCCCGCGCAGCTTCGAACCACCCCCCAGATTTCCTCATCGGAGATCTCGCCGAGTAAAAACCTCACTCGTTCGTGATCCAGAGACTTTAAAACTGCAGAAAGAGCAAAAGGCCTAAAAGGTCTTGTCTCTCTATAGAGATCCTTATAGAAGTTCACTGCCGCCTCTGCAAGTCTAGATTGGCCAAATAATTGAACCCCTCGGACCACTATCCCATCAATTTGTTTGAGCCGACGTTTGTAATTCGCGATCTGGTGGAAGAACTTTGTGTTTTTGTCCCCCTCCTTCAGCCACCTTTCACCTGCTTTCTGCCTCCAAGAAATTTCTTCCCATTTCCACAACCTGTCCAACTGACACTGCAAATCAATTCTCCTGTGTTTCCCTTCCTCCAGCAACTCTCCTACTTCCTCAAGTCTGTCCAGGCACATGATTTCCTCTAAGCATCTTTCTATCTCCTTCTCAACCCTCTTAAAAACATGCGTGTTCCATTCCTTTAGACTGAGTTTCAACTCTTAATCTTTTTGGCAAAACGAAAAACCTTATCTCTCGCATCCCTCGGAGCCGCCCACTTACCCGAGACAAAGCTGAAGAACTCAGCGTGCTCCATCCACATGCTCTCAAACTTCCAGGGCCTTTGGATCCGAGGTACCCCAGAACACTCAACCAAAAGAGGGCAGTGATCCGAGCACGACCTCGGAAGAGCCTTTAGGCTACAACCAAGAAAATAGGACTCCCATTCTCCAGAAGCAAGAACATGATCTAATTTTGACAGAGTTGGCTCCGGGTGAAAGTTTGTCCAGGTAAATGAAGCTCCTCTCAAAGGCAGATCAATTAGACCAAGGTCCTGAATGAAATCATTAAACCAATTCATTTGGACTCTACTCCTAACACCACCTCTCACCTGCTCCTGTGAACGTACCATGTTGAAATCACCCACCATCACAAAAGGAACATTCCACCAAGTCACAACCGCCCGCAGCTCATCCAGAAACTCCAGTTTTCGGCTTGTGCTCACAAGGGCCATACACATTTAACACCATCCATTTAAAACTGTCCGACCTATTTGACAGCACAGTCACAACCACGAAACTACCAATCCAATCGGCTTCCAACTCAAAACGATTATCATCCCAGCACGAAATAACACCACCGGAGGCCCCAATCGAAAGGTTTTGCCGACCACAACCAACCAGCACCTCCTACTAGACTCCTAATAATTCTCTCATCTACCAATTCCAACTTTGATTCTTGTAAGCAAACCACAGCAGGTTTAATACCGCAAATCCGATCTTTGATCCTAAATCTCTTAGCCGTAGAACCGATACCACGAACATTCCAAACCAAAATGTTAAAATTCATCTAGGTTGTCAGAGGAAAAAACACACCTTTCACCGCGTTTTCTGTTTAGCCGACTGCTTGAGGGTTCAGGGAGAGGTCCCAATCTCCTCAGCTCTCTATCCGTCCGGAGACCGGAATCGAGGGGGTTCTCCTGCGCCGGACCTCCTTTGCTACATCAATCGCTTCGGCTTCCCCTTCCTGGAGTGATCCTCGTGAGCCCAATTGAATAACCGAGGCGATCTTCCGGACTGCCTCAAAAATTTTCTCTTCTTCCGCATCAGACCTCTCTGTCTCTCCTGTGATTCCCGTTAACGGAAGTTCATCAGCACCCTGGTTGAGGTCTGTTTCCTTCAAACTTTCAGAGTCAGGCACCGACAAAATTCCTTCCCCGTCCAGCATATGGGCTGTTGGCACCATACCCAGGTCTAACTGACTATTTTGACAAACCAGAGACTGTTGCGGTCCCACGGTCACAGCCAAGCGGCAGACCGGGTTTGGCCCACTTCCCTCCTGGAAATCCCCATTCCTTTTTTTGAAAAAGGACTGTAGCCCATCCACAAAGCAATCTTTTGACCCCCAAGTCCTATTCAAAGCCCAATTGTTCAAAACTCAATTGTCAAAGACAATTTTAAACTTTCCAACCCTTAGTCCGTCTGGAGTCAACCTTAACCCTCCAAAAAGCGCCGCCTCGGCATGTTCCCCATCCGAGAAAAGACCTAGTACCTCTGAACTTTCCGCCCCATCTGACATCCTTCTTCCCTTTTTCACAACCGTCATCTCAAACTCTGTTGTCCCCTCAGCGGCTCTGGGACAGCTTCCTGATCCATCACCATCACCTCTGTGCGCATCTCGGACCCTATGCTTCTACACAAACTCAGCCGCTCCCCGCGGACGTCCGTTGCCGGCGACGAGCATTCTCCAGGCCACATGAGCGCTCTTCCTGTCCCACCCGGTGGATCTCTCTCCAGCCAGATCTCCTTACCCTTTCGTCCCATTTCGTCAAAGCTCTTCGGTCCCGCCGACACCATTGGGAAGCTCACCTCCGGCGTGATCGTTACCGGAAACACCTCGCCGCCCACCCGGAGGGGAAAGACTTCCGGCAAACCACCCTTGGCTCTGACTTTAACACGCAAAGATGAGAGATCGGGACCCTCTGAAGAATCCAGAAACTCCCCACACACTTCCCCAATACTACTGGCCAGCTCAAGGGAGCGGAGGTGTAAAGGAATGCCCCTTACATTCACCCAGACGACCCTGACTCCCATGCCACCCTAGAGCGTCCGATCATCTTAATCCAGGGCCCCATCAGAATGGAAACGCGCCCAAACACTCGTCTGTTAAGAGCAAGGACCCGTTGAACTTCTACCGGGGAAGTGCACTCCAGAAGCCAAAGATCATCACCCACCGGAGACACCTCTGAGGAGGCAGGGACACCCCAGTTTCTTGCCATCCAAGCCCGAAACACACTCCTGTTTACCCTCTCACCCCCCAAGAATCTAAAGACCACACATCTTTCCAAAAAGTTCAGCCTGTCCTTGAGCCCGTCTTCTTCCACTGTTATGTTAATTGTTCCTTTCTCATTGACGACCAAACACCGTCCCCCCTTTGGGAGGCCTCTCTTACCTACGATGTCCGCAAAGGATCTAGACGAGGAAACCGGCCTAAAAGTCTCTTTCTCACCCAACACTTGTTGTGCCAATGAAAGCACAAAAGACCAACCTCCCCCGTAACCCTCACCCGGGATGTCCACAAAGAAAACCTTTTCTCCCGCACAACATTCACTTACCCGTAAAACCTGTTCCCCCTTAACTCTATACCTAGCCATCACCACCTTTCTCCTTGGCGAGACATTCACACACCCCTTTGGGATGAACCAGCTTGAGCGTTTTGCCACCTTTAGAACATTTGCCAACCACACCAACTGAGCTTCCTCTAAGTACAAAAAGTGCGAAACTCCAGCCGTCGAGACTTCAAGTCTGAAATTCGAGCCAAACCGACCACTTGATCTGGAGAAGACAATCGACATGCCCCGAACCTGAGCTTCACCGCTTCCTTGATCCGTAGACGAACCCCCCCCCAAACCTAAACTAGCCCCCCTCTCTCTCTCTCTAAGCCTCTCTCTCTCCATTTCGTTTTACTTAGTAATCTCGGCTCACCCCACTTTCAGTCCCCGAGCGTTGAAATCGAGTGTAAATTTGTGATTTTTTCGAATCCGGCTCAGTGTAAATTTTAAATTAGGCTCAATGTTATATTAATTCGACGATTTGAAAACCAAATCTATTTTAAAAACTTTATGTTGTTAAGAAAACCTAATATATATAGTTAATAGACTAAATCATATTAACTATACGACTATACTCTTATCTTATAGTAATATCTCATCGACATGTGTAGATGGTTCACTAAGCTAATCATTTTATTGCGACCTATGAATGAATGAGTAAGCATATAACATTGATGATAAATTATTCAAATCGCCGGTGGCACATTCAATTTTCATTTGGTCAAGAGGAATACTAATAATCTATAGAAAAGATGTTGGCCGCGATGAATTAGTGACTAATAACATCGTACACTGAAACCAAAAAATATATCTAGCACAATATATATAGAGAGAAAATTTCTGTTTCGGTTTCGGCTCAATGCATGTTTGGATCCTGGTTCCCCTGTGCATCATCAACCATCATAGTTAGTTAGCCACATGATCCCTTCAATCAATGTGAGAACATATAAACAAGGTAAGCAGGATTAAGTAAAAGAAGAAGATTAGATGAAGCATCTCAACAGTTTGAAATATACATAGGCATTCCCAGATTCGACCTGAATTTTAGTATTGACAGTCATTAGTGACAATTTAATATCGA
The DNA here is from genome assembly GCA_034768395.1 of Linum lewisii. NCBI lineage: Eukaryota > Viridiplantae > Streptophyta > Magnoliopsida > Malpighiales > Linaceae > Linum > Linum lewisii. The sequence continues at coordinate 63,296,082 of CM068300.1, forward strand.
ATTTAGTTCTAGATGTGTTTTTTAGTAGTTTACAAGCCAAACACCGAGGATTTTGACTTATCTGGAACCCTATTAGCTAGAGAAAAAAAATTGAGATAGCTTCGTAAGGAGATACAAGATAGAACACAAAATTAACTAAGATTTATTCAGGGTATAAGGACTATCGTTAACTAAGATCTATTCAGAGTGTGTAAACTCATTACTAGCTAGAGAATTAGTACAATACTAGTTGAGAGAAAAGTCAAAGAGTTAAATCTGTAATAAAGTGAAGTATAAGGTGCATCTTGTAGTATTGCAAATTTCTTATTTTACTTAATATCATTTAGTACTTAAATTTATAAAAGTTGTCATCTTTAACACACATACCATAACGAACCAATCCCAACTAATTAAGAACATAAATTGTCGATGAAACTCAAGAAATTGTGATAAGAAGAGCCACTCTCATTCACACTCTCCATAGCAATTTCCCTCAACCTAATTGCATTTCCTCTTATGGTATCATCATCACTAAGCAGTTGTTCAACCTTGCTAGCAATTTTCGAGCTGGTAATCAATCCAGTCGCATCATCTTCAGCATCCAATTTCAAACCAACCTTCCAAGCTTTACATATTGATTCTCTGTTATGGAACTGATCAATAAAATATGGCCAACACAGAAACGGAATTCCAGACCACAACCCATCCAGTACCGAGTTCCATCCACAATGACTTAGGAAACACGCTATAGAAGGATGAGAAAGCACCTCCTCTTGATTCGCCCACTC